>PVJO010004747.1:0-106252 GCA_004026905.1 Hystrix cristata
GTGTCCCCACAGCACTTACTGCACTGTGTGAATTATGTTCTTTTTAAAATTACTTCATTACCAGTTTCCCCACATGCCACAACAGCAGATCCTTTCTGTCTTGTTCACTGTATTCCCAGAGCCTAAAACAGTCTGAAACATTGTAGTTATTCAATAAATATGTGAACAAGTAAATGCTGAGCCTTTGAAATTAGCTAGAAAGGGCTTCCCATAATCAGAACTTGAGTTTTATTTTTAAAAAGATGAAAGACACATGCTGGCTGGAATCACACTTGAAGATCACTAATGCCCCCAATTTTACTGCTGTCCCAAGCATTCTTGTCTAGGACCAGGTCACCTTTTCTAATCACAAGACCATCCATCATCGCCCCTCAGACAGGGCTTGTGAGCCTGACAGAAATAATGCTAAAAATCACTATTTCCTATTCCATGACTGTGGCACAGCTAAATGGCAAGCTACACTGCAAGAGAAATAGAAATGAAAGGTACTGTGACTATATAGCATTATAAAAATAGCACGACGTGTTCTAAATGACACAATACTTGAGTGTATGGGGCACAGCTCAAGCAAGGTATGAAATTAGACCACCTGTCAGCCCTCAGGTGGGATCACAAAGTGTGTGGGAGGAGGCCGGTTGGCTTGCAATTCATTATATGGAGCATTTTACTGTGTTTCTGCATTGAACCCGCACAGAATTGAGAAAAGCCATCTGATGGCCACATTCTCCCTGTCTCAGGGAGGCAGGCACGCTGCGCCCATGCCCAGTCTGAGTTCTCAATGAAGGCTGAAAATAGTTCCTGGCGTTATGCTGCCTTGAAGTCTAAACGATGTAACGCACTGCCGATTTCCATCTTGCACAGCGCTCAGTTCTATGACCTCATACAAACCCCAAACCCCTTGCCGGGTCACAGTGCCAGAAAGCCCCGGAGTTCGGACCAATTGTGGGCCGGGAACGACCCGGGCTCATAAAGCAGCCCACACAGAAGAACGCTTCACACAGGGCGGGGCAGGCTGCCCAGAAGCATCCTCCTGGGAACACGCGGTTGGCTGGACTCTGCCCTCCATGCCGGGCCAGCAGGACTTCTGAGTTACCAACAATCTGTTCTCCATGCTTCACCGGAGCCTTGTCACACCTCGTGCAAGAAGGTCACAAACCCACTTTGGGTTAAACACTCCTGAAGCTTACTGGAAACCCACTGGCAGCTGATGTTGTGTTTTGAGAATAAACTATGCAATCCACAAGGTTTCCAAGAAGCGTGCTTTCTCCTCCAGCAAAGAGCAGCATGCTAAGCTGTGGGCCACGGGCAACACGAACTTCTCACTGCTCATGGTTGATTCTGGAGAAGCTGCAGTGTCTATGGCTGCCGGGATGCCAAGATCAGCTTTGTATCCCAGAAGCAAAAATAAAATACAGGTGGGAGGGAAGAGCTATGCAGGCATGACCCTGAGACCGTACTCGCTTCTGCCAGGTCAAGGGCTGAGCCCTTCTGCTTCTCGCTTCAGGGTCATATAGTTTACTGCCTTTGGCAGCAATTATATAAGCATTTTGTTAGGATGGTGGTTTGTGTCTGTTCCTGTGAGTTTTCCCTTGGCAAAGACCAGTGCAGCGAGGTAACTGCTCTTCCTCATCGTTAGTCTTAATTAGATTACATGTAACGGCTCGGACTGCACAGAGAGGCCCACTGCTCGGCAACAAGGAGCGGCTTAGCCTGTAAACGAACAGGCCTGCTTGGGATTATGGAAGCTGGCCGTGTAAACGGAGCGGAGCCCCCTAAGCCAACAGTCCTTGGCCTGCTGACACAGCTGCGCGTAGTGCCCGCTCGCCAGAGCGCCGAAGGATATTCAGTTACAGTGCAGGAATCACAACAAAGACAGGAAACAGATCAGCACACTGTGGAGCTAACACCCTCCCTGGGGAGCTCTGCTGATTTCTAGGCTGCAGATGTGTCTAACTCCGCCTTGAAGAATGTCCGTGTCACATGCTCGGCTGATGAAAGCGAGCACAGTAGCTGGGCAGGGCATACACCATCAGAGTAGACGCGAAGTGTGTCAGTCAGAGCTCCTCATCTCACAAAGAGGGGACTGTTCAAACGGGTGACAGGGATGACGTCCGCTGAACAGCTGGGAAACACACCCAGAGAGCCTGATGTTTGTCTCCTTAAACGAAGGTGTGAGTGGAACAATCTAGACTCTGCCACGACGCTCTTGTTCTTGCAAGTTAGTCCCTAGAGCTGCCGGGCATCCCAGCTGTCCCCTCCTAGCGGAGGAGCAGAATGAAAACAAGCCTCCTTCATTCAGCATTTTTCAACATCACAGCCAACAAAAACTGGATCCCTGACGTTTGGAGCTCTTGATTAAGGGGACGGTATATCCTTCTGGCAGGATGTAGGGAGTCTTTCCAAAGTCATAGTAAGTTTGCAGATCGGCAATTCATATTTTTTTAAATGCTTCTGACTGAGTTACATAAATATGGCTGGTTGTGCAGAAAGCTGTGGTTCCTCAGCACCACTGCGTCCTCTTTGTGGGCGAGCGACCCACAGTGTCCTGCCAGAGAGACTTGGGCAACAAGACAGGGAGTGCTAGAGAAACCTCAAGCCCCAACGCTGGAAAAGGAGGGAGCGGCTCGGTTCGCATGTGATCTGTTTGCAGCTAGTTTACTGTTCTAGGTTTGGGACAAAATGAGTCATTTTTCAGAATGTTCTCAGAGGACCCAAGACTATCACTAATTTCCAAGCGTACCCCTGGAACAGCTCACTGAGGATGTGTTTTGACTTCTCATGTTAAGCAAGCTATAATCATTTTAACTGCTACTGAATTAAGGCTCGTGTGTGAGCAGACATGGATTTCTGGTCATTTCCAGCAAGTCTCCTTTCTCCACCTGAGCTGCTGACTTAGGCCAACACCTGAGGAGACAGGAGGGAGGCTCAGGACTGGGAAAAGAAGCAGGCCGGGATGATCAGGCAACCTCTCCCCTGGCCACAGGCCCCAGTCACTGCTGCTCCAGCAGGGCACAGGCTCCTGTGAGACAGCCAGACCCGAGAGCTGACAAAGACTTCATCTCCCCCACCTGGGGGAACTTGCCTGCAATCCCAGCTCTTGAGAGGCTGAGGCAGGAGGACTGCTAAAATTTTGAGGCCAGGCGGAACTACACAGAGGACCCAGTCTCAAAAAAACAAAAAAATGAAGACTTCACAAGGTAGCCTCTTCCACCACTGGACAGAGCTACCTGGTACAAGGCCCTCCTGATCTTAGACCTCCTCCGTCTCAGCTTCCGCCTGGCAGGGTGTGTGATCGCGGATTCTCTCCCCGTCGGATCACATGCCAAGACCTCTCTGAGATGCAGCACTCTCCCTCAGTTTCCTCTCTGGTCCACCAGCACCCCTGGGGGAATTCTCATCCCACCCTGCATACTCAGAGAACGTTTACTGCTGCCCAAGTAACTGGTGCAGAGCAATGTACTGCCCAGATTCTCAGGAGGACGTGGGGCTGATCTGGGACAGGATGACTCTTAGGCACAGGCAGAAGGACTTTGCCTTAAAACGTGAAGGACAGCTGCGTGCGGTAGCATAGGCCTGTGATTGCGACACACAGGGGGCTGAGGCAAGAGGATCACAAGTTTGAGGCTAGCCTGGACTATATAGCAAGACCTTGTCTAAAAAACAAAAAGAAAGAAAGAAAAGAAAAAGAAAGAAAGAAAGAAAGAAAGAAAGAAAAAAGAAAAGAAAAGAATGCTAACAAGCCATAACATTCACTCCAGCCTGTCATTCTGCAGTAAATCTGGAGAATCGCCTGTTATATATTCTTTGGAGTTAGGCAGTGCCCAGGTCTACTTTGGGTCTTGCTTTGGGAGAGTTGGCACGTGTTACACAGATGCTGGGACACTTGTGTAGAATAAATTTATAAATAAAATCCTAAATCAGACAGCTTTGCTCACCAGGAAAGCTTGGGGAGGAAAGGGCTTGGATGTCTGGAGAGTCAGACGGGTGTGTAGTATTGTGAAACTGGGTGGAGATACAGGGTGCTGTGGTTTATGTGATTTGTGTGCCCCAAGGGTTCACGTGTTGAAGTTGCCTCCCCCGGTGAGACACTGAAATGGGGGAAACTTAATCTGACTTTGGTGCGGAGGTGGGGGCTTTGGGAGGCGATCAGGATTATGTAAAGTCATCGGGATTGGGCCCCCATGATTGAATTCTGGTGGCTCAGACCTGAAGAGGCAGACACATCTGTGCCCCCTGCCTCTCGCCATGTGATGTCTCGCACTGGACTCTGCAGCAAGAAAACCATCAGCAGATGTGGACCTTGACCTTGGACCTCGGGAACTGTGAGCCAAAATAAACATCTTTTCTCTATAAAGTTACCTAGCCTCAGGTATTTCACGGTATTGTAACAAAAAGCAGACTACTACAAGGAGTATTAGTACCATTTTTGTCTACCTTAAAACTTCTCTAAGGCCAAGACGTCTGTCAGGAAGCCCCAGAACAGCCTTCTCTGCACAGCTAGGGCATGCTGGGATGCTTCTGCCTTCTGACCCTTCGCCTTCCAGAAGCTTCTGTGGCAGAAGCAGAGCCCCGGCCAGATAAAATTTCTGGACTCTTCCATGCCTCTCAGGTCTGAGGCAGGAAGAGAGGAGAGAAGGAAAAGGGAAGGTTAGGACCTCCTCAAAGGATGGTTACTGATCAGGAGGCTGGCCCAGAAATCAACCTGGAGATCCAACAAAACACATGTGCTCAAGGTGGATATTAGTTTATCAGATTGCTGTCTCTCTCTTAACTATCCTGCTTTTCAGCCAACCAAAATGACCTCTCAGGACTTCCCAGGAGGACTGTTCTGAGGCTCTCCCTTTAACAGGGGTAAGTGATGAGTGACGATTGATTAGCCTGCCAAATTCTTCACTGCACTCACCCAGAGACAGAAGAAAACTCCCTCAGTTATTCTGATTGCACTATGAGCTCAAGTATGCAGCACCAATAAAACAGAAAGACTTCTTTTTTTTTTTTTTTGTACAAGAGACGTCACTTAAATGCACGTGGAATCTCTCTGTTGTCCAAGAATAAAATTCTGGCAGGCTCATACCTATTTTTATTCTTCTCCCACAGTCACCGGGGATGGGGCACTTGAGAGAGACCTGGACTCTGTTTACTACATAGCTCAGGTTTATAGACTTGTCTCACCTTTTGAATCCCCCATCCCCACCCCGAGTTTCATTTTACACATCAGGGAAAAGGCCTCAGCCAGGGAGTAAGAAGCTTTCTTCCCAATGGAACAGAATTCGGGAATTTATCTGTCTTAAGGCCTTGAGTCAAGCTAAATTATGTTACCTGGGGATGTTGCCAAAATACAGGTCTGTTCTCTGTTTTGAATCAAAAAGCCACCAGCGGTAACCTCACATCTAGATTTTTGAGATTAAAAACACCAGCTCGTAACGCGAGTTTTACAAAAGACTGTTGCCAAGTGCATTACGCCTTCCATATAGTTTTCCTGACAATTTGAATACTGACCCTCATCAGAAAAAAGTAGGCAGGAAGCCCAGGGCAGAGTCAATCTGTGATTAAGCAGCATTCACACGTTAGCTGGAGGATGACCCCATGACCAGCCTCCCCGAGGCTGCCCCAGCAGTTTGCCAAGCTTCTTTCTTTCTGTGTCTCCAATGTCCAGGTGTCACCTCCTGGCTTGGGCCGCGGAGATGGGGCGGGGGCTGAGGCCAGCCTTGTCAGACCCAGAGGACGCTGGAGGAGGGCGCAGCCAGTGGCTCTACTGTCCTTAAGGGCATGTTTCTGTCTGTGGAGACTCTGTCTTCTTTTGCTTGGTAGGTGATGAGCTGCCTTCCGGGGAAGGCTGGTGGGCACGCCAGGCCCTAGAGGCGAAAGCTGACTTGCATTCCCTTGCCTCATCCCACTTGCGGGGTAAACAGATTCCCAATCTTTTCTCGGTGGCTTAAAACAATTGCTCATAATCATCTGCATTTACCCAAAGGATATTTAATTTTTTTCTCTTCCAGTAATTCAAAAAACAAGCCTTGAAAATCATAGGTAACAGCACAAATAGATACGTCATTTAAGCCACACGCATAATTTACATTTTTCCGGGAGCCACACTAAAAACAAAAAGAAGCAAGTGAAATTATTTTTATATATTCTGTTTCACCCACTTGACACTAAATACTGTCATCTCAACATGCAATTGATATGAAAATTACTATCAGAGATTTTTAAACATTTTTTATTGCATATTAAGTCTTCCAAATCCAGGGTGAGCTTTAGACCCACTGCACATCTCAATTTGAGCACATTTCCAAGCGGTCAGGAGGTCACATGCAGCTGTGGCAGGCGACCACCCCAGCAAGGTCAGGCAGAGCACTGGCTGGCACCCACCTGGCTCAGGGAGTCCAGAGAAAGGAGGCGAATGAGCGTGTCAACCAGAGCTGGGTGTGATGACGCACACTGCAATCCTGGCACGTCGGAGGCTGAGGCAGGAGGAGTGCTGTGAGTTTGAGACCAGCCTGAACTATTACATAGAAAGACCCTGTCTTGAGTGCTCTCCGCAAAAAAAGAATGTTAACCAGTCCTTCTTTTCCACAGAGTATCAACGGAAGTGTAGTTAAAGGTATAGATACTGTGATGTAAATAAATAACGCTGCAGCTAAATCTACTCTCAGGCCATTTCAACGTTATCTCTGTTTAGTTAGTGCACATCATCAAGTACTACAGCAAAGTGACTCAAGGGTTTTTTTCTCCCCTTTTTGGGTAAAGGAATGAGACTACACTATTTAATAATGTTGGAATATAGTCTGGCATTTCCCAAAAGATTAAACACATAACTCAGCAATTCTACTCCAACGTATCTGCCCAAGAGAAATGAAGACACGCATCCACACAAAAACATGCCTGCATGTTCATCACAGCATTATTCCTAATGGCAAAGAACCAGAAACAATGCAAATGCCTACCAGCTGAGAGACAGGTAAATGAAATGCTGCATATCCACATAGCGGAATATTACTTGCTAATAAAAAGCAGTGAAGTACTGACACATGCAAAAACATGGATGAACCTTGAAGATACTAAGTGAGGTAAAATAAGCCAGCCACAAAAAACAACATATTGCAAAACTGCATTTCTATGAAATACCTACAAGAGGCAAATCCATAATCAGCCCAGCAGTCACTAGGGATGAGGGGTGACAGGGTGCTGGAGGGAAGGTGGGACAGCAACCACTACAGAGTTTCTTTCAGAAAGCCACCGAGTACTTTCAGTGAGTTACGTGCATGATGTGCAAGCATCTCTCTTAAACTGCCACGAAGTGAACTGCTGTCAGAGGCCCTTCGGCACCTCACACTCATCACTCTGTTGGGGGCTGCGAGTGTGACCATGTGGAAATGGGTGTGTGCACATTCTACAAACACGAACAAGTGATGGTTCACTTGTTGAAGCCTGTATGTGTCTTATCTGAAAAGGACGGAGGAAGGCAGCTCCAGTTCAATTTCTCCCTAGCCAGAGGCCTGTCATCCCAGCACTCGGGAGGCCGAGGCAGGAGGATCACTGTGAGTTTGAGGCCAGCGTGAATTACATAGCAAATTCAAGGCCAACATGAACTACGTAGCAAGAGCCTGTCTTAGAAAAACAAGAAAAAAAATATGAAAATACAAGAAGTGCAGCATCTCATGTGCAAGCCCTCCCAGGCAAGGATGCAGGAACCAGGTCTTTGAATAGCTGTTCTCTGGGGTGAAAGGGGGGCAGAGGGGAGCTGGGGAGAGGGGGGTGGCCACGCCCAGGCTCCGATTGAGACGGGCCACTCGCCTCTGCCGTCCCCGCTGCTGCCCTCTCCACACTTCCATCACTTCCACATCCTCGGGCTGGCTCCAGAATGACCGCCCGGCCTCAGAGCAGTTTCCATGTCTGCACTTCCAGAAAGCCATTTATTTGCCCTTGGCAGAGCAGCAGACTCATTGATTCCTGTCTCACTCCTTTGACAGTGCTGGCTTCAGGCTTGGCTTGCTGTCCTTCTGTTTTTCTCCAGGATCATAAATGCCTCCAGGACTACACTGGCACAGCCACGCAGCAACAGCTGCAGCAGGCAGGTGCTACAGTGTTTCCCCTGGCTTTGGTCCCCCACACCACAAGACGGAAACCTGTCAAAGTGCCTATTGTCTGAACCTGACTATACACTGCCACATTTAAAACATGTAGCAACCGGGCTGGGGATTTAGCTCAGTGATTAGAGTGCTTGCCTTGCAAGCACAAGGCCCTGAGTTCGATCCCCGGTACCACAAAAACAACAAACAAACAAACAAACAAAAAAAACATGTAGCAACCATCAGTCAGACCAAAAGTAAGAGGTCTATGAAAATGAAGGTCCTAAGTCACATTCAGAAAAAGAATCATCTCACTGCAGCAAAAGGTGGTGGCAGGTGCCGTAAACACCGAGCGTCCCAAGGACCCCTCTGGGCTCAGAGCTGCCGACCCTCAGGCTCGCCCTCTCCCTCCCGCCGGGGTCTCCAAGGTCAGATGCTATCTGTTCCCCTAAGAGCCAGTGCCACCGGAAAATCGCAGATTAATGTGTCTGGCTTTGGTATCTTTCTTCTCTCTCACTTCATTCTGGGTGTCACAAGTCCATCAACAGCTTATTCACTGGTGACAGCTAAGCTGTCTCCCTCACTCCACCTACCACTTCTTCTTTCCCAATAACACAGTGCAGCACAGGGACACAGCGGCTGGAGCTCTGTAGGCTCCTGCTGCCCCAGGGCTGAAGCGTGAGCCCTTAAAGCATGCTCACAGCCTGCTGGCCTGGCGCACTCCACCTCCACCCCACACCCCAACCTGGAGGGTCTCCCTTCTGGGTTCTTTCCTTCCCAGCCTGCAAGCGCCCAAGCCCTCTCCTGCCTGGGCCTGTGTGCTCCAGCACCCAGCTGCTGCAACAGGATCCTCGCGTCCGGATCCATCTTCACCTCAAAGCTGCACTGATAAGTGACCTGAATTATTTACTCCTGGTTCCATGAGTAACTTCTGACTTCGTAACTTGGCTATACCATTCTTGAGTACCATGATTTATTCCTCTGAATCCTCCATGGTGCCTGGTGCCTATTAGGTACCTAATAAAGAGCATCGAATGACAGTAACTTGCTGGTGGGTCCAGAGGTGGGTGTCAATGTGTCCCCCTCTGTCTGCAGCCCCAGTCCACTTTCCCATGAAGTTAGAGACAGTTTGCCCCTTGCTGTCCATGGGCACTTTGTCCAGGACCCTGTGCAGACACCAAACCCTACAGATGACTGAGTCCCTCATATAAAATGGAGAAATAGTTGCATACACCTATGAACACCCTTCCCATATTCTTTATATCACCTCTAGGTGGCTTACAGTACCTAACGCAGGAGGTGGTATGGCACACTTGTAATCCCAGCACTTGGGAGGCTGAGGCAGGAGGATCACTGCCAGTTCAAAGTCAGCCTGGGCTATATAGTAAGTTCAAAGCCAGTCTGGGCTACATATGGAGACACTGTCACTGTTACATTGTGTCACACACTGTAAATGCCATGTAAATAGAGGTTACAGCAATTCAAATGCAGGTTTTTCTTATGAACACTTCCTGCCCAGAGTCGGTCGAATCCAGGGGTGCAGAACTAGCAGACCCAGGGCTGGCCCTACCTAGTCCTCATGGATGCCACTCATGTGCCTTCACTGTGCTTCTTCCACTGGACGCCCTTCCTCACACACGGCTGCCTGGTGACTTCACTTTAATGCCGCTCCCCAAACTGTCACCCCTCCAAATGGCTTTCTTTAACCAGGGTTCCCCTTGGTTCCTTCTCTCTCTACAGAATTAACTGCACAATCTGGGTTCTCTATTATCTTTTATTTCAAGTATTTTTCAAAGGACAGCATAATTAGCCTATTTTTTTTTTCTCCCCTGCTAGACTGCAAACACCACAAACACTGGTGCAAGGACTGTGGAGGTGGTGGGTAATTACTTAGCACATCCAAGGCCTGGTTCAATCTCTAGCACCCAAAATATAACTAAAAAACGTTTTTTAGCCATGCATGTTGGTGCGTGCCTGTAATCCCAGCACTAAGGAAGGCTGAGCAGGAGGACTGTAGATTTAAGTCCAGCCTGGGCAACCTGGCAATGTAGCGAGACCCTGCCTCATGATAAAAAATAAAAGAAGGGCTGGGGATGTAGCTTACTATGAAGGCCCTGGGCTCGATCGCCAGCATGGAGGGAGGACGCACTGGTCACTGGTCCTGTGTGTTGACAATCCAGTCCAGGGTCCAGCGTGAGAGCCAGGATGTAACAGGTACACTACGGATGCTGTTGAGTTTTTTCTAAGTTTCAGTGGAGGCTGAAGACTCATGCACACAATAAGAACTTGTTTCCATTCCCAGTGAAGGTGCAGCAACGCCACAGATCTCCACTGAGGAGGCCAGCAGGCAGGGAGGGCTCCGCACCAAGGCCCAGAGTGCTGATGCGCTCGGCCTCTCCACAGCCCGGCTCTGGAGACTCCTTCACTGTGGGGATCTTCGAATACTTAAAGGAAGTTTCTCCTCTGATCACGTTTCCCTTCACAAGATGCTTTAAAGATGAGCCTTGCGTACCTCTTTCTGGGAAGAAAGACAAGCACAAACCTAAACAAGATTGTTGATTACAAGAAGTTTGTGTTTGCCCATTCTTTCTGTGCTCCTCTCTCCCACAGCTTGAGACATTTCTTCCTCAAACCAGGTACAGTAGCCAGAGCCAGAGCTCCTGAAATCTTTTATATCTCTGCAGTATGAATCTCATAACAACAATTCACTGATTTCAGCTCGATTTTACAGGAATAAAAGCAATCTGATGAAATAATTCCCCTAAATTACATGTGATTGTCAGTAACCATCACCGTTTCTAAAACATCCTCATGCCTCTGTACTTCAAAAGCAGCCTAAACATCTTAATTAAGTGAAAGCAGAAAGGAAAGTCAAGCAGGGCACAATTCTGAAGCCAGTGGAGCTTCCTAGTGTCTTGGGAACCAGAACGACCCCCGAGAGACTTCAGGACATCTGGGGAGTTGCCGCGTCCCTCTGTCTGCTCCCTTGGACACTAGAAACTCTCTGACCTCCACCTCCATCACAATGGCTCTAGTCTGTCTTCTTCATGTCACAGATCTAGCCCTGCTCTGGGTTTTACTTTTTCTGGATGCGCTTCTGTGTGTTGTGACTTCCTGCCTGACCGTGAGTGTAGGTCTCTGTCTCCCCAGAACTCAACGGCAGAAGATACTGTAGGGCGAGGCCTGCCCCATCAAGAGCTTTGGAAAGATGTAAGAAAGCACCCTGAGGACGCAGCATAGTATAATCACTCGAGGTACATTACTCTTTCTTTCCACAGTGCTATGACTCCAATAAGAATTCTGCAGAGCTGGGCATGGTGGCACACACCTGTAATCCCAGTACTTGGGAGGCTGAGACAGGAGGATTGCTGCGAGTTCAAGGCCAGCTTGAGCTACATAGCCGATCTTTTCTCAAAAACCAACCAAACAAACAAATAAACAAAAATATGAAAGGGTTTGCTCACTCTCTTCTTCCTAATTCTCTGGCCCTTGAGAAGTAAGATTCTTTATACTCCAGTCCTAAAGCTTGTGCAATTTTCTGCCACTTCCAACCCTCTTCCTCTTCCCCGCTCTTGTCCCTTTTTCACCCTTCAGTATTCAGGAACTCCAAATTCTTCAGTTCTCCCCAGCTTGGGTGCACCTAAATCCATCTCAGCAAAAGCAAGAACAAAACAGATTTTCAGTTTACTATATCAAAACCCATCCTTTCCAGATGCATTGATAACTAGAAAAATTTTTTTGAATATTCATCCTTTCTTCCTTCCTTTATTTTTTCCCTCATTCTAACACTGACTTGCAAGTTTTGTGGTGAAATTAATTATTTACCAAAAAGCAGAGAGGGAAAGAACTGACCTAACAGTTTCCCAGAAGTGAAAAGGACCAGCTTGCAAGCTTTTTAAATACATGTGTTCTCACTTCACAGAACACAATCCTGGAGGGAGAAAGAAAGGCCCCAAGACACAGGGACCACCCGGTGCCCTATTTTTTTTTTTTTTTTGGTGGGGGGCTAGAATTCTCGTCCTTGGTCACTCACCAGAAAAGCTGAGAAAGTCAGAACTCCCAACAAGCCTTCTTCTAATGATGGGATACAGCTAAAGTGATTTTATTTTGTTGATAATTTGGGAATTTATGTTTTCATTCAATATGTTCTTCATCAACATGAGAAGTACAAAGGAAAAAATCATAATATGATAAATATAAACAGATTACTCAGTTGAGAGAAACCAACAAATTTCCTTGAAATTATTAATGAAAACATTATGCTTTCTATTAAATTTACAAACACCCTTATCTGAATAATTATCCACTGAAGCTTGGAGAGAAAATATGCTTGATCCTAGAGATCTGCAATAAATTTTGTTCAAAACATCACGCCTAGAAAATGCTTCGATACTTACACAGCAACACAAAAGGAACATATAACCAAATGGAAACCAATAATCATATGCTCACTAAAATTCTGAGCAAAAGTAATGAGAAAAGAGTTTGCCACCCACCAATTTTTACAAACTAAATTAACATCAGATACCTGGGAAAATATATCTAAAATGAGGGTATAAAATATTTATTTAGAACTGTTGGAGTAAGTAAAAAGAATAAATAGTAATACATGTTAAGAATCAAATGCAGCGGCAGAGGAGATGATTAAACTCTGAATCACATTATAAATGCGAATCTCTAACACAGCTAAGGCATAAAGAAACCTTTGAAATCATCTCTATTATTTGGCCTAATTCACACAAGTAATTAATTGCAGCAAAAGAAAGACTATAACTCTGATCTCTCTGCTTCCAATCTGGTAGTCTTCAAACACCAATGTGTTCACACACACACACACACACACACACACACACACACGTGTGCTTTTGAGTATGCACCACAGAATATGAATATGTACAACTGAAGTAATGAACTCATGGTTTGTTCTGTTTTTGAAAACTAGTTCTCTAATAATAAGTATTTATGGAGTACTTTTCTTACAAGACCCACTTACTTCCTCCCATGCCTGAAACATAGTTTTGCTACCTTTTGTTCCATAAGGGAGAAAATTAAGACTCAGTGGTGTAAATTTACTTCTCGGAGGCCAATGCGGCTCTCTGAAATCCTCACTCACAGGCTTCACTGATCACAGGAGGTATATTTTGTGGTCTATCAAAAATGGAACAACGCCATGAACAGTCACACACGCCTATAATCCCAGCACTCGGGAGGCTGAAGCAGGAGGACTGCTGTGAGTTCAAGGCCAGCCTGGGCTACATAGAGAGATCCTAGCTCAAAAAAAAGGGGAGGAAAGGAACATAGGCACCAACATTCACCAATGGAACCACAGGCACGCGCAGTTCCACCTGACACGTGGTGCCCCCTATTGTGCCTGCTGAAATTCTGTGGCTGGGAGGGGAAGCAATCGGTAGGGCTGGCTGCTTATTTTTCTTTTATGCAAATACACCACTGTTTGAAACATCTGTCTGCTTTCCATTAAATTTGAAATTCCCTCAGCAAAAGCCCCATCTCCCTTCTCTACTGTGCATGATGCCCAGCACATTATGGACGGCTAATAAATGTCACATCATTTTCATATTGTGTTGACTAAGAATGACATTTTCCCCAGGAGTCTTGCTTAGTTTAACTTCTCAGCAAGTCTCATGAAGTGCATACGTTTCCCCCTAAAAAGCCAGTCTCTGCAATTGCCTCTCTTCCCAAATTCCCACTACATGTCACCCCCTCTTTCCTGAGTCAACGGACTCCCCCCGACTCCCCATTCTCTCTCTCGCTCGCTCTCATTTTTTTAGTCCAGGCTGTCCTTAAACTCTCAGGGGTCTTCCGGCCTCTGGCTCCCAAGTACTGAGATTACAGGCATGCGCCACCATGCCCAGCTTTCTCTTTCACCCTATTTTTCCACTCCCACCTGCAGGATTTATATGTGAACCTCTGACACCCTATTTCCTATCACTTCCAGCACAACACGTCAATTCCCAATTCTACACACATACTTATGTGAGCCTTTTGGGGAACGGCCCTGATGAAACATCACTGCTAGCATGAATTTTTTTTATTTTTCCTTTTTAAAAAATTTTCTGTGGGTAGCAATAATTTTTTTAAGAGAAAACTTTCGTTTTCATAAGGATTTTTAAAATAACATTTGTTTAGTCAGGCATAGTACCATGTGCTACCTGTAATCCCAGCACTGAGGAGGCTGAAGAAGGTGGATTACAAGTTCAAGGCTATCTTGGACTACAAGGCAAGACTTGTTTCAAAAACAAACAAAACTTGTTTTCTTAGAAATCACAAGGAAAAAGGAATTCTACATGCTGATGATATTAAGTAAAACAATCAAGATCCAGGGCTTTGTTTTATTCATCTCTGTACCGTTTCATGGCACATGGAAGACATTCAATAGATGTATATCAGAATTATAAAAATTTATATTTCCTCTCAATTATCTACAAGAGAAATCTGACAATATGACTTCTATATAAAAAAAATGAGACAGAACAATCATTACTTCTCGATAGTCCTTATCAAACGGCCCAGGTAAAGTGCTAAAGGAGAGACGCTAGGAGAACTTTCTCTTCCGAGCACAGACTGAGACGCAACTAGGGGAGGAATACGGTTATCTTCTTATATTATACACTTCTATTACTGAGGTAGTTTCAAGTTTAGGTAGAGACTGGAGATCTACAATATCAGCAATGAGGGGCTGAAGTGCAGCTTGGTCGTAGATCACGTGCTTAGCCTGTGCAAGGCCCTGGATTCGATCCTCAGGGGAAAAAAAGAAAGAAGGAAAAAAATAAACGAAATGCCAGAAATTATCTTATTTCTACATTTTCATATTTCACGGAGCAAGACAGACATGTCAGAGAGCGCATGTCAAATAGCAGTGACTGCAGAGCACCGTTTGGCATTGGGGATAAAAAACTCCGCCTGGATTTCTGCCAGAACTTTGCAGGCTTCTGAGTTCAATTCCCACTTTCCTGACAAGTCTAAATTCCTCCGTCATCCACAGCATGCGGAAGAAATTGATATGCATATGAAAATAGTCACACTCATAAATTAAAAAAAAAAAACAACTACTTGAGCGCATAAAAAGAGAAGCTCGTATCCATCAGGGCCAAATGTCAGTATCAAAAATCGTATAAAAAGGAAATATTGGGAAGAGAATGTGTGTAATGATGACTCCAAACGAGAGATCAGTTTCACAATATTTCATGTGGAAGAGCTTATTCATTAAGATTTGGGACTTTCTTTTTCTCCTTTTTTTAGTTCCTCTTTTTTATTAAAAAAAAAAAAAAAACCTTCGAAAATCTGCCTAACACTGCAGAGAATATTACATTCTAGAAAACGAATAACTTCTATTTATTCACTCTCATTTCCTTCTCTATTGCACTGATTTCTTGTTTCTCAAGTTTTCTCTTTTGGGGAGATGCAGGGAATTGAACTCAGGGCTTTGTGCCTACTAGGCAAGAGCTCTACCGCTGAGCTAAATCCCCAGCCCCAAAGTTTCTCTTTTTATAAACTAACAACTCTCATGTCTGAGACCCAGCACATTGCAGCTCCATTTACAGCAAAATTACAGTTTAAAGATAAACATAATTTTGGGGGGCACAAACTAAATTTTTAAATTTATATATAACAACTACTCGATGTAGATATATACCAACTATAACAATGTTATATAAAACATGATAATTTTAGAGATGGAACAAGTGATAAATCATGTATCAGACCATAATACAATTATGCTGCTACTTGACAATACTTAATTACTGTATAATTAATGTTAAATTCTAATATACTGCCACCATGTATTTGGATAGCACTGTTCTAATGGCGGCGATCAGAGAGCTTTTATTCCACACCATTCCACTCTACGCCACGTGTCTAGTACAAGCCAATGGATCACTAACTGTCCCTTGTCTACTAACTCGGGAAAGGACTGTCACTTGGCGTCGGTCGATAGGATTGCTAAGTGAAAGTCGAGTGGGGGTGTTTGGGGAGAGCTTCCTCGCTCCCCTAAAGATAACGTGGACGTCCTGACTGTCTCTCGCTCCCCTGGCACTGCTGCCACCATCTTGTAACCATTTCTGCAGCTCTTTCTCGTGCTCCAAGAACAAACGCACTCAGTCCTCACGTGCTGGACCACAGCAGACGCCCCAAGGTGGGGACACTGAGGCACATTTGTCCCAGCCATCTTGCTGCTAAGTGGCAAAGCTGGAAACTGAACGCAGTCTGTCTGGCCCCAGCTGGTCATTTTCCTTAACCACATGCTACGTCCTGACTCCATGAGAGTTGCCCTTCCCTCTAGTACGCTTCCTTCCTTAAAACAGATTCTCTGCTGGCAGCCATCGAGCCTTTACATTTTGAAAAAGCCCGGCAACAATAAAAGAGACTCCTGGATTTCCTGGACCAACGACGGCCTGGGTGCAGGGCAGAGAACAAGTGAGGACAGTGGAGGACAAAGTAGGCTGGGCAGGGCCAGAGGGCGGGAAGGCCACCAGGCTTCAGGAGGCGACAGAGCAGTGAGGGCCAGAGACTCACAGCAGCTGTGATTCAGCGAGGTCCTGCTCCTGTCCCAGCCCCTCGGGCCCACCGGACACGGGTTTCGGCATCTGCACATGCCGCCACGAAGCCATTCTCACCGCCCCACCTCACAGTGGAGCAAACCTCTGGCGAGGGGTGAAGACAGCACAGGAACCCGGTCGGTCTGCCCCCAGCCTGGCTGCCCGGCACCTGCCAGCCACCGCACCGCGGGCCAAACGCCAAGGACACCGGGGGAACGAGGGCACCGGCTGCCCTCAAGCCCACCGCCCTCACGCCTCTCCTGTCCCAACAGCCTCCAAAGCAGCGACTCGAGGCCTTCACAGAAAGTTGCAGATTTCACGCGTTTCAAGCTGCTCGGGGTTGCTGCCCCAAACAACAGCTCCTGCCCACCCCGCCTCCAACGGCCAAACCTCACAAACAACTCAAATGTCTTCGTGCTGTCTTCACAGAAAAATGGCTGAGTATATTTTCTTCTTTAGTTTTTCCAAAAATAAAACCAAACCACATTCAGCTTCAACCTAATTGTTGGAAAAACAAATGATTCTCTCTCTCCTCCCTCCCACACCCTCACCAGGATTCACAAGTGAATAAAAAACAGGGAAGGCAGGCAGGGAGGTGATACTAAAGTAGATGGGAAATTCTGGGCTCCACACTACACACGCTATGGACTAGGAGACATGGTTACGGAGCTGCTGACTGAGCCCACACATGTGTGGGGACTCACTGCCCCTCTCAGAGTCTCGGGGCACTCGGAGAAGGAACACATCTGGGCCATCCTGTCCTGAGGGCGGTGGGAAGAATCTGGGGTCTGAAATCGGTTTTGCGTTTTGCGTCTTGATGCTGGAGGTGGAACCCAGGGCCACACTCCCAGCCCCTTGAAATCGGCCACAGTCCTCAGCTTCAGGGGCTCCAGCTTGCTTGTGTGTAACCCCAGGAAATTTCCACCCAAAGGACTTCAGGGAGACTTGAATGAATCGGGGTGAAACCACCTGGTGCATAGCAGACATTCAAGAAAGGAAGCTTCAAGGTTTCTTTCACACGAAAATGTTTTTTTAAAAAAATTACATGATATGGAAGGCAGGGAGGATCTGAGCGGACTTCTTAAAAAAAGAAGGGAAACCTGGGTGCACATTGTTGGCAAATTTCTAACACTGATAAAGACAAAAACTATGAAACCTCTTCAGGTTATTTAAAAGAAACCAATGACCACTCAACTCCCTGCGTGGGCTGTGGGGGAGCCAGGGCCAAGATGAGCTTTGCCGGAGAACCTCTTTGGTGTCCACTTCTGTCATCTGACACCAAGTTCTTATAAAATCAGAAATACCAATTCTGCTGGGATCCCCAAATTCCATAAATGAAACTGTCCCTCCTCCTGCTAAGTAATGCAAATGGCTTTGAACTTATCAAAGAACCCCTCCACAGGGCACCAAGTCACTCTGTCCCCTTCCTCTGCTCATCAGCCAGGGTCGGTCCTTTGCCTCCTGTTGCCCCTTCCTGTCTGGAAAAGGTGCTGCTAACAACCTGGCACAGCTGGGCCCACCGAGTCCCTCCTGCAGGAAATGGTGGAAATTCCTGGCCTTCTCATCCCTGCCATCAACTCCACGGCCTCCCGAAGGCAGGGCAGAGGGATGCTCAGCCCTCCTCGCCTTTGGAGGACAGCTTCTTACAGGTGCCTTCCCCAAGCCAGATGAAGCCCCGCTTCTGGGAGAAGCTGCCTAGAGGCAAGTGTTCACCTGTCAAGCAGCTCGACAAAGACGGCTCAGCATCCTCCCGGCAGACTCTTTCAGGTCACCCTGGGCTACACAGCAAGACTCTGTCTCTCCATACACAAAGAGATCATTCTTGCTAATCTGAAATTATTTTCAGGGAAAAGAAAAAACCAGGCTTATTCGAAGCTATAGCTATAAGTGGCCTGTGAAGTTGTGGATAAACACGACCGTTCAAGGACATATTGCAAAGAACAAACTCACTGGCCTGAAAGGAAAATGCATCTGATTGCACCCCTTTTTGGCCTGGAACCCCTAAATACTTTTTCAATAGTTCCCTTAGAACTGTTCTTCCTTTCCACCAAACACTTGCAGCCCTTCTCCGTGGAGAATCTGTCCTTTCACTTTTTGGTGCCATTTCAGTTTGCAACTTTTTGGATCTTCTTCTCTCACAGCAATGCTGTCTGAGTTTTGTTTGTCAAACGCCATGAGCACACATTCCCAGTGTCCCGAGCGACTCAGCTCGAGCCCTGAGGTCCACCCGTGATCTTCACAGGCGGAAGCGTGCATGCCCCACACCTGCACTGTTCTAACCTGGGCATCAAGCACACCGGGCCGCCGTCCGATCAGCCAGACGAAGCCCGCCAGGGCCACGTGGGCTCCTGGGGGGACAGCCCAGGACAACCAGGTGACGCCAATTCTGCCTTTGGGCTAAGTATGAAGATGGGGGGTTCTGGGGGAGTTTGTGCTATTTTCGAAGAAAGCAGTAAGTGGGAGATAAGCAGAAAGGTGTTGTCGGTGTATATATCACAGTCTATGGATGGAAAATAAACATTAGTAGACGGTCCCTCACGCCCCAGAAAAGGAATTATGGTGCTGGGGCTTTAGCTCAAGTGGTAGAGCACCAGTCTAGCAAGTGTGAGGCCCTGAGTTCAATCCTCAGCACTCAAAAAAAAAAAATTTTTTTTCCAGAAAAGGAATTCTGCCAACTTGTAGCCACAATTTCACCTCAATTAGCTCTGTGGACGGAGGCCAGGAAATGCTGACCCCCAAAGCCTGACTGAAGCCTGCAAATGCTCACTTAATTAGCTCTTCAGCATTTCCCTCACTGGAGCTTTTGTGACAGGGCTAAATTAGTAGCAAAACCATCAGGCTTAACTCCATCTCTTTTCAGACACCTGCCCCAGAACTTTGGGAAAGGGGCTAACAACTCCGACCTGAGGAACGACTGAAGGAAAACAGAAGACCTGGTCGAGACTAACGTGCAATAATGAGTCCGTGAATAAACAAGGAGTGATTGCACCAAACAGGCAACACCACACGCGCTCGCTGCAGAGGGCCGTGCATTTTGCTCTTTAGGATGGTACTAAGCCAAATCGTAAAACACACAATATCATGGTAGACGTGACCTTGGCTTTGCATAGCAAACGCTTCCGAATAACTCTGGAAATAAGCTGACCCCGTAATGATTTGGTAAAACAATGGCCCCTTTGTACCTAGAATAATTAACCCCTGGCTCATCTGTAAGCTCATCTGTAGGCTAACAGACTCACGCTGTGTGTAATATATTTGTGTAGCAGACGTACCTAAAATTAAACAAGAGCTAGTGTGTTACCTGGTCTATTTTTACAACAATAAAAGCTTACGCATGCGCACACACACAGCAGCTGGTGTCTCTCTCGACCTCTCAGAGCCCGGGAGGCAGATGAAGTTCTCCACCTAGAAAGGTGTCACGTGCGTAGCGGGCTAATGTAGCACCTGAGACTCACGGAGTTTAAGTAACTGGCATGAAGACATAACTGTCACTAGGAGCCGGGCCTAGAGAGGCCCGGCCCATCTCTGCACACCTACCTCCACCTCACTACCAACCTGCTGCACAAAAGGCACAGGGCCTTCTTCTAAAGGCCAAGGGTTAGCCACACCCGAAGGACTGGGCTCTCGGACGCTGCTCAATTCAGTGACCAGATCTGGCCTCTTCTTAGGAACTGAAACCCCTACAGTCTAAAGAACCATGCCCGGCATCCGAGGCCCTGTACAGGTGGCTGGGCTTTCCCAGCCGGGCCCTTCCCAGGACACCAGCCTGAGAGGTAGCAGGTGGAGACTCTCCTAATGCTGCCCAGCGCCTGAACAAGGACACAATCTATCCGGGCCTCACCTGCACGTCTGTAAAATTAAACGGTGATTTAAATGCCCCAAAGGTTCTTCCACCTGCAGTCCTACTCTAGCCCGAGGCTGGATTTCTATCACTTGGCCCCGAAGCTAAATCCAAGCGCTGCCAACCTCAGGCCTCTCCCTGACCGCCCACTCCGAGGTTTCCGTTTTCATTTCTGTCCTGCCCCCTATTCGTACCACTTGGTATCGTTTCCTCATGCCTCTCGGTTTCTGTTTTCCAGTATTTGTCAGTTTTGTCTCCTGAGTCATCAGCTGGCAATTTCCATGCATCATTTAACCTGTAAATTAAAATCCCTTCAGCAACATACTACTATTTGTGTTTTTCACCAAATCTCTACCCATCTAGTCACAAGATTGTGAAATTTATTATGAATTTTCTCTTACGGTCACTCTTCTTAAAGAGACTTTCTTTCTCTCTCATTCATTCATTTATTCATTTAGACACACGGTCTCTCTATGTAGCCCAGGATGGCCTTGAACTTGTGGTGATCCTCCTGCCTCAGCCTCCCAAGTGCTGGGATTACAGAGGTGCACCACCACGCCTGGATCAAGACTTTTTGTCTTGCTGCTTCCTATTTCTACTGATCTCCAAAACATATAGACATCTATTTATGTTGCCTTATTCTGGCAAATTTGAGTTTCCTCTTTATCTCTGCCTTTCAATGTTTTCTGGTCTGTGTTTTGTTTTCCTTTGTAATTCTTGGTTTCATCTTCACTTCTACTGACGCCTTCAGCGACTCCCCAGGGGGAGACAGAAGGACCCTGGTGCCCCCCAGGAACACAGGACCAAGAGGTGGCGGTGGGGAGAGGCCTGGGTCGCCGCCCCGCCAGGGCATCAGTGGAGGCACTGTGGGCCTGGTACCACCGTGTTCCCATCCCACAGGCCATTTTCTTTCCCAGAAAGAAAGACAGAAGTGTGTTTCCAGAAGGAAAAATGCTAAAACAACGGGGGAGCCAGAGCAGCTGGGGGTTGTTAACTTTAATCAAGGTCCAGCCAGGATTTTTTTAAGCAACAGGAAATAGATTCATTCTCTTTCATATTCGTCTGTCTCTGTCTGTCTCCCCCTCTCACTCTCTCTGTCCCAGTCTCTCTGTCTCTCACACACACACATGCACACAGGCACGCACCGAGTTTCTCCTCTACATTTCTTCCTTCCCTCTGGCCAAGGCACAGAAGCAAGCTGCTCAGAAAACTGTCTCTGGAACCACCACGCGCACAGCCCCTAGAAGCCAAGTCTCAGGGCCCGGGAAGCCAGGTCAGGGCAGAGACCGTGGCGCACAGCGGTTGGGGGGCGGCAGCCTCGAGCTCCCTATGAGTGCTGTCACGGACTCCAAACAGGGTGGCACAAAAACACAAACACCTTCTCTTCCCATTCGGGACGCCGGAAGTCTACAATCAGCCTCAGTGGGCTGAAGTCAGGAGCGGGGAGGCAGCTGTCCTCCGGAGGCTCTGAAATAGAGCCCATTTCCTTGCTTTTTCAGCTCTAAAAGCCACCCACTCCTCAGGGTGAGGCCCTCTGGCACCCTCACTCCACCCCCTGCTTCCCCCACAAAACCTCTGCTCGCAGTCAGCTCTCCTGAGCCTCTCTCCTTAAGGACACTGATGGCATCTGGGCCCTGTGTGGGTGACCCAGGACAATCTCCCCATCTCGAGGTCTTAACTTGATCATGTAGAAGACACTGTTCAGGGTCCAGGATGTTGGTCTTTGGGGACTGTGACTCAGCCCACGCCAAAGCACTTGTGTGTAGCTGGCTTCCTGGAAAAGTCTCCCTCTTCCTTATCCACTGACACTGAGTTCTATGACTGCAGGCCTGAGTGGCAGATGAGAGAAAGGCGGAAAGACAGCTTCTCAGTACCCACACAGCTGGGGGTGGTGGCCCACACTTGTAATCTTAGCACTAAAGAGGCCGAGGCAGGATGATTGCCATGAGTTCAAGGCTGGCCTGAACTATATAGCAAGACCCTGGCTCAAAACCCCTAAATAAATAAGTAAACACCAACACAGAGAAATCCCCTAAGTTTATCCCCATCTCATCACAGATTTCCCTCTCTCTCCATATTGGCTAGCAACCCATCTGCTCAGTGACCAGACCCACAAACACTGCACCCTTCCCCATGCCGGGGCACAGGTCCTGTCCTGCAGACCCTCCACGCTGCGGGCAATCAGCCATCCGCTCCATGGAGCTGCACTTCCCAAACACCTGGACCTCCAAGAGTCCAGGGCCCAGCAATGCGCTCGTTCCCGTCTCCAAGAGTCTGTCGCTGCGTCCCAGGCTGAGCAAGGAGAAGACAGAGAGCTTCGTCAGAACTCACCGAACCTCTTGTAACCGAAGGACTGCACCTCCTCCTCATCTGCAAAGTCGTCTGTGGGAGAAGACAAGACACGGGTTAGCCTGGCACAGGGCTCCCCTCCCCTTTGCTCGCGACGCCCACTTCAATGGTGCCTTTCTGCTCCAGGTCCCTCAGGACAGAGACCAGATGCAGACCGCGGATCTCTGCACCGGCCGTGCCCACGGCCTGCAGTGTTCTTCCTGGGTTTTGCTTTTTGCCACACCAGGGATTGAACCCAGGGCTGTCACAGTGAGCTACGTTCCTGGCCCATTTTTATTCTGAGACAGGGTCTCATGAAGTTAGACTGGCCTAGAACTTGTGATCCTCCTGCCTCAGCCTCCTGAGGAGCTGAGATTATAGGCCTGCACAAGTGTGCCCAGTCCTTCTGTTCTTAATGTGACTTCTAATTCAGATCTCTGCTAAAGTGTGGCTCTTTCAAATTTCCTTTTCACAGCTAGGTGTGGTGACACACACCTGTAATCTCAGCACTCAGGAGGCTGATGCAGGAGGATCACCACAAATTCAAGGCCACACAGCAAGACCTTGTCTCAAAAAAAGAAAAAAAAAGGATGCCTTTCGGACCACTCAGACACATCTTGTCACACTAAATTATTTTGGTATTACTCTGATAGCTTCCTTGTTTTCTCGCATGTGTGAGTGTATATGAGTTTATCACTGACATCATGCTTCCTGTGAGTGGAAACTTTTTCTGTCTAGGTTCAAATGACTAAATTCCCAGTGCCTAAAGTGGTACCTGTCTGAGGGGAAGGACTTAACAAATGTTGTATGACTGAGTGACTGAATGATCAGTGCCCGAGGCGTTACGCCCTTAGACAGGCAGACAAGTTCAATCAAGTCGTCTTAGTAGAGTGGGGTTCTGGGGTAGTGGCTGCCACTGACTCTCTGAAGTCCCTGAAGCCCAGCCTAAGTGCTGTGGAGACCCCCACACACTTCCCCTCTGCTTCTGCTGGGTGACTGGGACCCCCAAACTGTGGGATCCCCAAGCAAAGAGCTGCTGCGGGCACCAGAGAGATGCTGCACTGGCCGAGCCTCTCACCCAAAGGCCCGTCTGTCGCCCTCCTCCTGTGGACACAGGGTAACTCCTGACCACTTCGACCACGTCTGCCTGCTGTGGGTCTGCAAAGGGCAAGCACTGTGCTGAAAAAATGCCATATTAATCATGCAATCAGAGGACACTTTTTATGACAAGATGTGCCAAGGCGTCAAGGCCGGGCCTTATCCCCCGCTCGCAATGCAGTTATGACCCAATAACCCCAGCAGAAACTCTAAACATAAGTCAAGAAACGCATTTAAAGGCTGGTGTGGTGGCACACGCCTGTGATCCCGGCACTCAGGAGGCTGAGGCAGAAGAATGCTGTGAGTTTGAAGCCAGCTTGGGCTACAGAGCGAGTTCAAGGCCAACCTGACCTACGTAGCTAGACCCTTTTCCAAAACGAAACAAAACCCGAAAATGCACTGAACACAAGTCACCTTCCCCACACCTTAGCTCAGCGTCACAGCACACTGCAGCATGCTGCTTGTTCCCGCTGCCATCACAGGGCTGACGGGAGCTGCCACCACCCAACATCATCGGGATGTTTCCTACTGGTACTCCCGCCACGATTTTTCTGAAGCTGGCCAGCGCTCTGCCCTAGCCCCATGTCCTCCCCGCGGGCAGTTCAGCTTGGCGGGCATTTAGCCAGCACTTACTGCAGAGACCAGCGGGCCACGGATGCCTGCTGGCCATGAGGAAGGGAAGACAACGCCTCTGTGACAACTTCTTTCAACTCTCAGATGGGACACGGCTTGGCTAGACCTGAACTTTGAAACTGTGCCAAGAGTCCAAGAGATGTGCTAGCTATAACACAGTGTCGAAAGCCTTCAATTGTGATTTGTTGGAAAGAGTTTACAAACGCACTGGTGAAGCCGGGCATGGTGGGGCACACCGTAATCCCAGCACCTGGGAGGCTGAGGCAGGAGGATCACAGCAAGTTCAAAGCCAGCCTGGGCTACAAGGTGAGTTCAAGGTCAGCCTGGACTACAGGGTGAGACCCCGTCTCACAAAATTAATAAATAAAAAATAAAAGCACAAGTGAGAAAGCAATTGTTTCACACAGAGAATGGAGAGGTATGAGATCTCTGTATTTTGCCATCATCTGATTGCTCTGAGGACAGAAAAGAGATTCTGGCTTGCGATCTAGAAGGCCCGGCACTCATAATCACAGTCTTCTTGTGTCTGGGACCAGAGCTTCAGTTCCTTCTGCATGGAGGAGCATCCTAATAATCAGAACGGCAACTTTCCCACCAACTCAGCCATCAGTTAGTTCAACACAAATCAAGCCCTTAATCTGTCTCTGCTTTACCTGGGAATCTATCATGTTAATGGCTGAAGACTGGTCTATGCCCCCCATCTTTCTTGAACTCACTGTGTGGCCCAGGCTGGCCTCAAACTCACAGTGATCCCCCTGCCTCAGCCTTCCAAGTGCTGGGATTACAGGCGTGCGCCAGCACACTCCACCACCTGGTCTATTCTCAAACAGAAACCCCGCCTGGTGCTGCTGCTGCTGCTAGCCATCCTTTGCTTATTTACACACACAGTAGTGGTCCCTCAGCATCCCTGGGTACCACAGGCACTCAGGTCCCTCCTGTGAAATGGCGCGGTAGGAACACAGAACCTCTGCACTTCCTCCCAGAGACTTCAATTTCTGGATTAGTTGCAACATCCAATACAATGTAACTGCCGCGTAAATCACTTTGACACTTCCTTGTTTAGAGACGACGACTGTGTCAGGGCTAAGTCTGTACTGAGTTCAGTACAAGATGCGACTTCTTCCCCAAACATTCCCACTGCAGTCGGCTGACTGCGAGGATACAGCACCCAGGCGGCGGGGCCGGCCGTACGCTCGCAGCCTGGCCTAGCGGACGCCGTGTGGCAGACACCAGTGCACTCGCCACGGGAGCCACCAACCTGCCCCCAGCAGCACTGCCCACTGGGACCCTGTGGGCCAAGGAGACACCACCAAAGACACAATAGCAGAGCGAGCTGAGGTCACACCCCAGGAGCACGCAGCCCAGACGTTTCTGCTCTCCTCAAAGCTGCTTCCAAGCAGGGCTGCCATTAGTTTGTTTGTTTGTCTTCTTTTCCCTCTCGGATCTTTTTCCCATGCAGCGTCTAGCCTGACTCCTCTCTCCTTCCTGAAACTTCCCTGGGAACTTACATTTCTCATATTTTTGTTATTAAAGCAGCTCAGTTCTGCCCTGCCTCTTCCTCCGAATTAACATACTCGAACCCATTAGGGCTCAAGAAAACAAAGGCCTAACAGGCGGCCTACCCGTACGGGGCTCAGTGAGGCAGGAGGATCGCCACAGGTTCGAACCCAGCCCGGCTACAAGTGAGTTCAAGGCCAGCCTGAGACACAGAACGACACTCCGTCTCACAAAGACCTCTAAATTCTGCGGTGACCATAACCTGATCCTGATAGGGACTCTGACCATTTATTTTCAGGGAAGAAGCAACCTTAACATACTAAATAACAAAAGTATTTAAGATTTACATCTATAACCACATATTAATTATTTATTTTTACTCTTTTTGGTAACTAGCCAGAGTCACACTGGCTAGAGAGCCTTCTTTTTTACTGTTCTTTTGGTGCTAGGAATTGAACCCAGGATTTCAGAGTGAGCTACATCCCCAGTCCATCCGTCCGTCCTTCCTTCCTTCCTTCCTTTCCTTTCTTCTTTCTCTCTGTCTCTCTCTCATTTCACTAAGTTGCCCAGGCTGGCCTTAAACCAAGGATTCTCCTTCCTCAGCCTTCCAGAATCCCAGGATGCAGGTATGTGCCACCACACCCAGCTTGGCCAAAGATTTTTAGACACAGAACATGGAACAGAATTCTGCTGCCGATTTATTCCTTGAGCCCTGCTATTTCAGAGCACATGAATTCAAGTGACATTTCATTTAGATGGCCTAGAACAGTGATGGCGAACCTTTTAGAGCTTTTGCTGACCCAAACAGCCCGCTGCGGCACGTGTGCCACAGGTTCACCATCACTGCCCTACAGGCCAGAGGACCACACATATTCAGAAGTTCCAGTCAGTCTGGGGACCGAGCTTTGGGACAGCCCTGTGGTCAGACTCTGCTTTTCTTCCTCTACCCTCTGTGTGTAACAGTGTGAACTCACTCCCCTCCATCTGCCTGATTTTCCAGCTCTGGTTCTGACGCCCCTGGATGGAAGCCACTTGGCAGCAGGAAACTTGTCGCACTGTGCTCTCCACACCGCGCATGTTAATGGCCGTGATGGCACTTAATTCTTGTTGAAAACCACACAAACTAGAGTTATCCAGACCTTGATCTCTCCCACCAGCTCACAAATTCCTTAAAGGAAGGGGTTAAGGCTCTCTTTCTGAATACCCACCATGGGGAAGCCGAGAGAACTTCTAGTCCTGCCCACTGAACCCCAGGGCCTCCCTTCGTCATTGCCATGTTTACAGATGAGAAGACCAAGGCCCAGAAGTTACATTAGTTTGACCCAAAGATCACACCTTGCGAGTCTCTGGACCAAGATGAGCACCCTGGCGAGTGGGGCTCAGGAGCGCTACGCCATGATGGTGACTGAACTCTGCAGCTTCAGGGAAAGCTGAAAAGCTGCGGCTGCACTGCAGAGCCCCGAAAGGGCACGAGAAGTCAGGGCACAGGCGACTCGGAAGGGCGAGAACAGTGAGGTGAACGTGGGAGGGCGAGCACCTATAATCCCAGTACTTGGGAGGGCTGAGGCAGGAGTGTCGATGTGAGTTCGAGGCTAGCCTGGACTACATAGCAAGACCTCAAAAAAACCATGCAAATGTATTATGTACCAGGTACTAAAAAAAAAAAAATTGAAAATAAAAAAATTAATTAAACATAAAGTTACAATATCATCCAGCAATTCTACTCTTAGATAGACGCCCAAGAGAAATGAAAATGTATATACATAAAAACTTGTACATGAACATTTATAACAGCATTATTCATAGATAGCACAAAAGAGGAGACATTTGAAATGTTTCCCAAGTGATGGATGGGTATGTTCTGGCATATCCATACAGTGGAATATTATTCAGGAACGAAAAGGAATGAAGCACAGATACATACTAACATAGAGCCTTGAAAACATTACGCTAAGTGGAAGAAGCCAGTCTGAGAACATCACATACTATATAACCCATTTATACAAAATGTCCACATCAGGTAAATCTGCCAAGCTCCTGGAAAATGAATCTGTAGGGAGACGGACTCCACGCAGCCCCAGCCGGCCCAGCCATCGGCTAACGCTCAGGTGTGGGGGTGAAGCCACCAGGGAAGCACAGCGGTGCTGTCCCCGCCCAGCCCAGTCCAAACCGCAGGATCCTGAGTAAATAAACATCACTGTTTTACACTGTGGCTCTGGAAGGTTTGTTTGGCAACAGTAGACCCTGAAGGGTAAAAGCCAGGAGGAAATGCGAGAGTCATCAAGAGGCTACCCCGGGGAATGGCAAGGGACAAAGAAAGCCTAGTGGGTTTTCATAAGAAATTCAAGATTGTAAATATGTATGTGCAATTAACTTTGAAAAAATTGAGGGGCTGGGGGTTTAGTTCAGTTGTCAGAGTGCTTGCCTCGAAATTACAACGCCCTGAGTTCGAGCCCCAGCACCAAAAAATAAAAAGAAAAGAAAAGAAAAGAAAAAATTGAATAAAAACCCAGCTGGGTGTGGTGGCCCATGCCTGTAATTTCAGCACTCAGAAGACTGAGGCAGGAGGATCGCTGTGAGTTCGAGGCCAGCCTGGGCTACGTAGTGAGACCCTGTCTCAAGCCCCCCCCACCAAAAACAAACAAAAAAACCCAGGAGATACTTGCTTTGGGAACAAAGAGAGATAAGAGACCTTGTTCCTTCCTTTATAGTTAACAAAATTCGAGGGCATTTTTGTTACTGTCACCCCTAAATGAGTAGTGGATGCTAAACAGATTTCCCTCAGCAGTTACCAGCTTCAGCGACTTACAACAAGCAGTAAATATGCCATTTAAAACCCTGACACCCGCCAGGCGTGGCGGCACACAGCTGCAATCTCGGCACTTGAGAGGCTGAGGCAGGAGGATCATCCTGAGTTTGAGGAAAACCTGGGCTATTAGTGAGACCCTGTTTTGAAAAATACCTAAATAAATAAATAAAAATTTAAAAAGAAAAGGAAAACATTTTTCTTTAATGAAACGCACCTTATTAGAGTAACATAAACTGAAATGTAAACTTTAACTCAGGGCAATGAATCGGCTCAGATTCCTCCTCCAGATGACAACGTCCCCATCTCCAGCCAAAGGCTATGACCCTCCCTGGCCACTTCCCTTGAACCTGCACCAGGTGTGTGTACAGCGAGTCCTGCCTGTCTGCCTGATGGCAGCCCCTTGAGTTCCAGGGCTTTACTTAGCCGTGTTATTTGACGTTTCCATGGAGCCTCGCACACAGGAAGTTCATACCAAATATTAGCTTTTAAAAACGGGGGCCCAGTGGTAGAGCACTTGCCTAGTGCGCACGAGGTCCTGGGTGTGGTCCCTGGCAAGGAAGAAAGAAAACAAGGAACCTGGCACAGTGGTGCACGCCTGTAATCTCAGCTACTAGGGAGGCTGAGGCAGGAGGGTCCCAAGTTTGAGGCCAGCATGGGCAACTTAGCAAGATCCTGTCTTAAAATCTGAAAAGGGGGAGGGCTGGGATGTAACTTAGCGGTACAGCATCTCTGAGTTCAAGCCCCAGTACCAAAAGAAGGAAAGGAGGAGAGAAGGGGAGAGGAAAGGAGAGAGAAGAAGAAGAGAGGAGAGGAGAGGACAGGAGAAGGAAAGAAGTTAGCACTTGGTGGTCCAACTGTAAATAATAAATGGAAATACAACAGCTTCATGGAAATTAACACTAATGAAGCAGACACGACGGCATATGGTTAAACCCTTCTGTAGGGTACATTGTCCTAATACTCATGTAGTGACAGTTGTGTCTTCCATGTGCTTCCCAGACGTCGTACCCTGACTAGAAAAAACTGGACACTGGATTGAGACGGAGGTCTTTAAGGACAGCTGTCACGATGGGCAGGCACGACAACGCGGCTGGAAACCAGCCGAGTAAGTCAAGCGCATCTGCACATACGCACGGAGCTTCCAGCGCTGCTGGAGTGAGCAGAAGTGACCGCCGTCTCTCTAAGCACGAGCCCTGACCGGGCGGCGCTGGCTTTCCAGGCCAAGGAGAGCGAGAGGCCAGACGGCGGCTGCGGCCCAGCCCGGGTCAGCGACAACACGTCTGCAATCTGAAAATTAACTTCAACTTGAACACTTGCCTTCCTGGCCTAAACTGTATCACTTGATCAAATTAACATGAATGGTTCACAGGTTGGCAATTAAACTACCGCCCGGAGGAAGCAGCAGGTTATAATAACACAGTAGTGCGATGTATTACAAAACCTAAACCATCGGTTCTTGTTACACACTGCTCCAAGCAACTGATCCGCATTAACCTCTTCAACCCTCAAACAGCTATCAGGTAAATACTAGTATTACCTCGTTCCAGCCAGGTGTCTTGGCGCCCAGCTGGAATCCCAGCACTCCGGAGGCTGAGGCAGAAGGATCGCCATGAGTTTGAGGCCAGCCTGTGCCCGGCCTGAACTACATAAGACCCTGTCTCAAAAAACAAACAAACAAACAAACAAAAAACCAAAACTCATTGATAGCTAAAGAAACCGAGGCCCCAGCGGACTAATTTGCCTGCAGTTACCAGGGTTTCTGCCTCGAGCCCACACTCAAAAATGATCAGGGTCAACTCCTGGGCTCACAAAGCATAATTACATTTTATGAGACGATATTTTAAAGCATAGACGAGCTTGTTTCAGCTACTGTCCTGATTGTCTAAGTCATGAGAAAATGACAGCCAGGAGCCAAGCATGCTGGTGCACATCCGGAATCTCTGCACTCTGGGAGGCTGAAGCAGGAGATGACAAAGTTGAGCCCAATCTGGGCAACTTAGCAGTGCAGTGAGACCCTGACGGTGGGAGGGGAAGGAAAAGGGGGGAATGGACTGAAACAAAGAATTGAAATGTGTTACATACATGCACCAACTCCCCATGAGGCACGAATGTTATCATTATGTACAGCAAACATGTACCAATAAAAACTGAAAAAAAAAAATTTAAAAGTCTGGGGAGGTAGCTCAGTGCAAAGGCCTGGTGTTCAATCCCCAGCAGGGAAGGGGGAAGGAAGAAGGGAAAAGAAAAGAAATATCGGCTGGGCATGGTGATGCGTATCTGTAATCTCAGCATTCAGGAAGCTGAGACAGGAGGATTTCATGTTCAAGGCCAGACTGGGAAGGAAGGAAGGGGAGAATGAAGGGAGGGAGGGGAGAAAGAAGAAAGGAAGAAAAAGGCAAGACAAGACCTAAAGAAGTGCAGCTAGGTCCGCAGAGCTTTCACACAGTGTCAATGTCCAACCCCCCTGGTGATCCCACTTCACGTGACCCTGAGCTACACCACTAAGCTATTGAGAAAGCACAAAGGACTCATGTTTAACATACGCACGTTCAACAAACTCGCTTAATATTAAATATCCTCCCACGTTAAAAGCACACCTCTGCCAGGTGTGAGAGCCCAGCACTTGGGAGGCCGAGGCAGGAGGATTGCCACGAATTCAAGTCAGCCAGAACCACATAGAGACCCTGTCTCAAAAAAACCAAAACTAAAAAACAAAAACAAAAACCCACTTCTTTTGTATCTGAAAGAGTATTAATTAAATATTTATGATACTCAGCACCTAAGAGTGCTCCCAGGATCCCTTAAATCTTAATCTGGGATTGCTAACCCGCATCCCCTGGCTTCGCTGCTCTATAATTACAAAAGCCCCTTAAACTTGCCCAGGTGCCTTCAAGGCACTGTATTGGGCTTGGCTCTTTGAGTGACACGCACTAAAGCAGGAATTAAATCACCACTTGATTGAAAAGTTGCCCCCCTCACGTGCTGGGTGGCTGGCGTGGATAAGAACCTTTCTCAGCAGTAAAGAACGAAACACATTCTACAAAACACATTCTCTACATCCTTGTTTAAAATCCGCTCCTGAAAATGGCTCTTCTGACAACAATTCATGGGCTTTAACACGTGGATTCATTCTGCAATCGGTCAGTGCACGTTTGAATACTGACTTCCCTACTGACTGCCTGGGTATCCTGGGCAGGTGATGCCGCTGGATCGGAATAATAATCCCTACCTGCAATTGGAGGGAATAATAATGGCTAGCATGAGCCGGGCATGGTGGCACATACCTGTAATCCTAAGAGGCTGAGGCAGGAGGCTCACCGAGCATTTGAGGCCAGCACGGGCTACAGAGTTCAAGGCCCGCTGAACTACATGGTAAGCCCCTCTGATCCACTAGCCTTCCTATCTCCCCGTCATCAGAGCCACCTGGCAAAGGTGGCGGTGCAGAGGACAGCGTGGGAACAATCTGGGGAAATTGCACGAAAGACCACAAAGAAGAGCTGTACTTAGCAATAATTAACCTGCAGATGAAGAATGCCAAGCTTCTGCAAATCCGTGACAAGTCAAAAGTACCATGAGAGGAAGAGCAGCCCTGCTGCCCCTGAAGGGGAAAACACTTGATTTGGCTATTTTGTTTCCACTTTCCTTCAGAAAGCCAGTCTCTGCTGTTAAATGCAGCTGCCCCTCCATGCTTGCTGGCTTCTACCAGCTAAACGCAAGGAAATTTAGATCCTGAGGAAACAAGGAGACGGAGTCCCAAAAACCAGGGAGTGAGAGAAATATACTGCTGACAAGCGCTTTTTAAAAAGTATTACTGCCAAGTAGTGTTTCAGAAGTGTTTATGTACAAAACTACAAAAATAGGCAAGTGAACACTATTTTGATGGCGCTAACCTCCTCCCTGTGTCAAATGAGAAGCATGGCTTGGACCTCCGCGGTCCCCGGTGGCGCTGGCTGTTTTCCGTCGTCTCTTAGGCAACGAGGGTTGCTGCACTAAAACTCACCGATATCCTCGACTTTCTGATCCAGAAATGTGTTCAGTAAGGGCACATCTAACTCTAGAGGAGTCAGATTCCTCTGTAAAGAATGTGAGTATGTGTCCAACATCCGTGAGCTGTATGGTGTAGTCCAGCGAATGGAGGATGAAATTAAATATGCATTTTTAAAAACGTCCTGTTTTAATCAGTTTACAAGACTTCAAGGGCTGCAGCAGCGGGGCAAGAAATTTTCTTCTGGAAAAATACATAATGATGTCATTATTTCGGTACTTCGGACTCCAGGGATGGAAGAAAGAGAACACACAGACGCTTGCTCGATGCACCCGATAGGTGGCGCTGCGGCACACGGCAGTTTGGGGGCCTACAACACCCGGGTTATGACAAAGGTCAGGGCCAAGGTTTAAACATCAGCATTAGAAAGGTGCTCTCTCCAAGCAGGTCACCTAAAAAGGCATCTGACCTGCACAGGATCCACTACTTCAGCAAATGAACTTCTGTGACTTTCATACGGTCCACTGATTTTGCATTTGGTTAAACGATGGATCCAAGACCCCTCCCCAACACCAAAATCCAGGCACCCAAGTTCCTGAGATAAAATGCCACAAGGCTGAGGTTATAGTTCAGTGATGGAGCACGTGTTCACGATGCCTGAGGCCCTGGTTCGATCCCCAGCACCACAAAAAACAAACAAAAGAAAAAAGTGGAACAATATTTGCATATAACCTTCGCCCACCCTCTAGAATACTTTAAATCAGTTTTTAATGACTATTAATACCTAATTCAAGGTAAGTGCTGTGTACACAGTTGTTACACTGCATTTTTTAGGAACTAATGACTAGGAAAGAAAGGTCTGTACAAAAATAACCAGGCACAAGGTTATTTTTCTTTCTGGTTATTGTCAATCCTCAGTTCGTTGAGTCTTCAGAAGATGCTGACTAAATAAAGGGATGCTTATTATTCAAAAAAAAAAGAAGATGCTGAGTATACTTTGATTTTAAGCTTCTGCTGGGCTTGTCATCGACTCTCTAGCATTTAGAAAAATCAAATTCTAATGAAGACTAGCGAGTTAGCAGCTGTGCAACATAATCAGAAACCCAGCGTCAGAATAATCCCACTTGAAAGGCGACTTTCCTTTGTATCTAGGACCCACACCACGCACCGGTCTCCAGAAACCTTAGTCCAACTGCCTGGTCCCTCCTTTCCTGGCTGCTGTACCAACTGTAGCTTGCTTGGCTACTCAGCTGAAATTCATTTTTCTTCTAGTCTACACCAAAAGTTCTTGAATCTGGCATCCCAGAGCCTTCTGAGCCACACAAGGGAAACCAGCAACGTTTGTCTTCAGGTGCCTTCCCCATCCTCCCAGTTTCTCCTGCACTCAGTTTCCCTGTTGATAAGAGTTAAAACGCCTCCTCTTGGGCCAGGGTGGCAGCTCAGTAGTAGAGCTCCTGTGTTTAGCACTCTGAGTTCTAAATCTCAGCATAAAGACAAAACAGAACCCATACTCTAGGGCGTGCTGTGAGGACTAAGCGTAGTCTCACTGAGGGCACTTCACGGTGGTTTGGCACTCGGTAGGCAGCAGAAAATTATTACTGCCCCTCCCCTCCCTCATCTCACCAACTAGGCAAATGAGTGCAAATTATGTGGTAATAGTAAGCAAATCTCCTACAGAAGGTTTTCGTGTAAAAAGAGGCCTTCAAAATGACTAGTTTACACAGAGATCCTGGAGCTGCCTCCCCAACTGAGGCAAGATGGTTGAGCTTTCTGGTAAAGATCATGGAGGGTAAAATGGGAGCTTTCTCCAGGGGTTCACAACCTGGTTGACAATGCTGCACAAATAGCACCAAAAATGTGTTCAGAGCTAGGTGTAGTGGTGCAAGCCTGTAATTCCAGCACCCAGGAGGCTGAGGCAGGAGGATCATCTCGAGTTTCAGGCCAACCTGGGCTACAGTGAGTTTAAGGCCAGCCTGAAGTGCATAGCAAGACCCTGTCTCAAAAAAAAAGGACCCAAAACAAAAACAGTGTTCAGAGCTTTTAAGTGCATTTTCCACTGCAGGTTTGAATGAACGCTGCGAAGTGCAAAAGCCGCGCTGGTCATTTACTCAGTAAAAGCTGTAACAAAAGTCTTAAGGTTCGGGACGGGAGCTAGTGGAGAGGGCAGCTTACCTTCCCAGGAGCTGAAAAACTACTGGCCTTCGCGGCTGGCCACAAGGCTGACTTCCGGCTAAAATAATAGTAGCTGAGCCCTAGAATTAATCTCAGCCCTGGGACACTCCTCTCCGGAGAGCATCCTTTCATCTGAGCTGGCTAAGGAACGTGCACGTTTCCTACCACGTAAATGAAAGCAGCGAAACTGGGGTGCAGGAGAACGCGCCACCGCATTTTGAAAGGCTCCGCGTAGAAAGCTGCCGAAGCCTTCTGCTTTCCCCGGGGCGGCCACTCTCCACCTGACGTTCGGCCCTTGGCGCGGGGAAGGCAGGGCAGCGGCGGGCACCAGCGCCGCAGAGTCCTGGAAACTGTCCCCGCGCGCGGGCTCCCGGCCCCTGGACAGCAGCCTGGAGTCACCGCGCGGTCTGGCGAGGCTGGACCACCGCGGCCGGAGGGCGTCTCCACCCGGGCCCGAGCCGCGCAGGGCGACGCGGCCACCCCAGCACCAACTTGAGTCTTGTGTAAACAGCAAGCGGCCCATTCCTCAGCCGCTGGCTTTGATGCCTCCGCGGCGATCATTCATCTGACATCTAAATCAAGGTTCCGCTGACACATCTCCGCGTCTCCACTGAGCGGAGGGCTGCCACCATGCCCTGCTCCCCGCGGCTCCCTTTCAAGGTCCGATAACCTCTGACACCTCCACAAACGGGCTGCCAGGACGCGGCCAGGGGCGCCTCGGGGACGGCGGCGGGGCCCCGCGCGCACGTGGGCACCGCCCCCCGCGGGCGGACGCGGCGGGGACGCGGCTTTCCAGCCCGGGTCCGGTGCAGGAAGATGCCAAGCGCGTGGCCCGAGCCAGCTGCGCTCCGCGGGCAGCTAATCGTTGCCAGATGTGGGGCGGGCGCCGCGCGGACATGCCGGGTCCCCGGGAAGACTCCCGGCCCGCGCGCGGCGACGGCTCCGATGGGGCCTGCGCGCCTCGGGGAGCAGGACGGCGGTGGACAGCGTGCCGCCGCGCGCTCCTCCGCAGGTCTTTCCAATTTAAAAAGCTGGAAACCGCAATCCGTAAGCCACAGCTCCCAACTACTTCGCAGAAGTCGCGGTGGCGAGAACAGGACTTGCGCGCTTCCGAGCCCCAGCCTCGAGGTCCCCGCGGTACCCACGCCGGAGCCGGGGAGCAGCGCGCCGGGGTCCGGGGCTGCAGCCCGGGGCAGTCCGCGCCCCGCCGCCCGAGCCCGCCGCCCGAGCCCGCCGCCCGAGCCCGCCGCCGCCCTACCTTTCATGGTGGCCGAGGACGCGCGCCGCCAGCCCCGGGGCTCCGCGCGAGGAAGTCGCCCTGAGCGCCGTCACTGCGCGCCCAGGGCAGCCGCGCCGCGCGCCCGCCGTCTGCGCCCAGCCCGCCCCGCCGCCGCCACCGCGCGCTCTGCCGCCCCGCCGCCACCCCGGGCCGGCGCCGCGCCCTCCCGCCCCGCCCCCCGCGGGCGCCCCGCCCCCGACGCCCCGCCCCGGCCCGCCGGGGCTCCCGCGGCACCGCGCCCCCACCCAGCGGGGAGGTCCCGGGGTCGCCCCCGGGGCGCGCGACAGGGTGGGCGGCTGGGGGTGCGGCCGGATGCCACGCTACCCACGGAGCGTGGGGCCGCGGGGTTGGGGGGCGAGCTGTCCCCTCCTCACCCCGCTCGGGACGCGCCGGTTCCTGGGCTCAAGTTCCAAGTGCGTGCGCTTGTGAACTGCCAGCGGGGAGCGCGCTTGCTGCCACCCGGGGACAGCCCAGTCGCCAGGACCCCAAGTCACCACGAGGTACTCTCCTGGCAGAACTTTGGAGCAGATCACAACTTTTGGATCTGCCAGGAAAACAAACACTCTCTCCCCACTACCCCAAGGCTGGAAAAGTTACCCTTCCACCCTCATCCCCAGGTTGACGCTTGTTTGTTGAGTAACTCTGTAGTCGCCCCTATTTAATGAAGAAAGCCCAGGTCTGTCTTTCCTTGAGCCCCCGCCCCCACCCCGACTCTCGCTGGTTGCTTTAAAATACAAACTGGTGGTGCTGTGGGGCGGGAGGGGAGGCGAGTCTTCTCCAGCCCACGACAGGATGCCTCGCCACTCCGCGCACCAGCCGGCGAAGGGTGGGGGGTGGGCAGCTGGCCGGGCTGCTGCTGGTCTGCTCGCCCTCGCCAGGGCCTGGAGGACGCTGTGACGAGCAGGACAGCGCGTTCTAAGTAGAGGTTTCTTGCGCTAGTAAAAGGCGGCGTCCAGAAAGGGACTCATCCTACAGTATTTCCTAGACTCCTAGACTCCACTCCAGAGCTTTTCTTTTTTGAATACGAGGGAGAAACGTGGACCTTTCTAGCAAAGCAAGAGAGAAACTGGCACCCCTGCCCACCCACGCGCACTGCCTCTGGGTTGGCAGAACAGAGTCCAGAAGGTCCTCTGGAGGCCGAGCCCACGGCGGGGGCGCAGGACAAGCGACTTCGCTAGGGAGCCTCGGACAGCATTGTCAGCCCGGGTTACCAGCCAGGGAGGGGACAGAGCAAGCGCACCAACTTCAGTCAGGCTTCTCCAGCTGTGAAGGGGAAAAAATGCTTTCAACATTTGCATTGACAGTCATTTTAAAAATTTAAATTCTGAATATGCCACCAAAAACAACGCCAGAAAAAGGTAGGTAAATTATGCTTCAGAGTTAAAACCTCACCCGCAGATTGCGCAGGGCGGGAGACCATGTTCCCAAACCAGATATCTGATGAAGGATTAACCTCCACGAAGTATAAAGAACCCTCCAGTCAGCAACATTGCAAAACAGCCCAATAAAAAAGATGGCAAGTGTCTTGGAAAAGAACTGTCTTCCAGCAGGTATGCAAACGGCAATCAGCACAGGAAAGGAGTCTCCCCGTCACTAATTGTTAGGAAAATGCAAATCAGAAACAGTGAGATGCTCCTTCCTGCCCAGTTGGTGGCTATTATGTTGTTGTTTCAAAGTAAGTGTTGGAAGCCTGGCTTGGTGGTGTATTCCTGTAATTCTAGCACTGGGGAGGCTGAGGCAGGAGGATCGCTGGGAGTTCAAGGCCAGCTTGGGCTACATAGCAAGTAAAAAAATCTCAAAAAATCAAAAATGACGTCTCAAAAATAAAAAATAACGATAATAATAAAGTAAGTGCTGGAGAGCATGAGGCAAGATCCAAGAATGGAACCATTGTGTACTGCTGGTAGGAATGAAAAAACGGTTCAGCTACTGTGGAAAACAGTATGATAGCTTCTCAGAAAGTTAAAGACAGAATTACCATATGATCCTGCAATTCCACTTCCAGGTATACAATCAAAACAACCGAAAGCAGGAACTCATAGTGTGGTGGTGCACGCCTGTAATCCCAGCACTTGGGAAGCTGAGGCAGGAGGATCACTGCAAGTCTGAGAGCAGCCCGAGCTACACGGTGAGTTGAAGGCCAGCCTGAACTAAAGCAAGACCCCATCTCAAAAAAAAAAAAAAAAAGATAGTTGCACCCCCACGTTCATAGCAGTGCTGCTCACACCAGGTGGGGGAGTCGGTAACCAACATGCAGTGTGAATAGACAGTGGGATGTTAGCAGTCTTCGCGAGAGAGGAAATTCCGGCATGTGCTACACCAAGGACAAGCCTCGATGGTGGATGTTAAGTGAAATAAGCCAGCGGCGGGGGGACAAATGTGACTGTGCTTCTAGGAGATCGCCAGGCACATTCAGAGGGACAGAAAGGAGAAAGGCTGTTGCCAGGGGCTGGGCAGTGGAGGGCCATTTACAGAGCTTGCATCTGGCAAGATGGTGGGTGTGGTGATGGCCGCGCAGTGGGGACGTCCCTCACACCCCGCACTGTGCGCTGAAACGTGGTTGACTTGGCCGGCTGCGGTGGTACATGTCTTATCCCAGCACTCGGGGAGGCTGAGGGGGGAACCACATATGTGAGCTCATCCCAGGCAATTTAACAATTTAGCAAGACTCCGTCTCAGAACAAAGCATAAAAGAGAGGTCTGGAGATGTAGTTCAGTACGAAGGCCCTGGGTTCAATCTCCAGTACCACACACAGAAAAGAAAAAAGGTAAATTTTCGGTTATATACATTTTACCACAATAAAAAATTCTAACAGGAGAACTGCAAGGTAAAGGCCAACGAAACAAAACTTAAACCCAGGAGGACGCCCATGCTGATGAGCAGCCCCACAGACTGCTGAAGAGAAGCAGCGCCGGCGACTCTTGCAAGGAGAGTCTCAGAGTCCTGGGAGACACCTTGTCTCCCGTCCCCCTCAGTGTGGAGTGACTCGGGCCCCCGACTGTGTCCCGCAGGCCCTGAACTGGTACTTTGCAGGATGAGGACTGCAGGTCGTGGTCATGCAGATTATGGCTGGCGGGGATTTCTCTGTCGAGAGCTCTGGAAGAGGTGAAGGTTTGACAGAATGGGGAGGAGCCTGGTGAGGTGGTACACACCTGCAGTCCCAGCACTCGGGAGGCCGAGGCGGGAGGATCACTGCAAGTTTGAGGCCAGCCTGGCTACATAGTGAGTTGAACGCCAGCCTGACCTTGTCTTGAAGTAAATAAGTAAGTGACTAAAAGGAAGGTAAGGAAGAGAAGAATAGTGTGACTGGAAGGGACTGAGGTGCCACTAAAGATGCTTTAAACTCAAGACCTGGGCTGAGACCTCTAGTCACCCACAAACTTCCCCACCTCCCAGAACAGCGGGCAGCCCTGCAACCCACATCATTTACAGACCCTGCAGGAAGCAGGGTCTCCCCTCCATTAGAATCTTTGTTTTTTTGGTGCCCCAGATCATACTCAGGGCCTTGTGCTTGCTAGGCAAGCACTCTAACCACTGAGCTCAATCCCCAGCCCTACATTTTAAAAATGTTTTTACAGTAAAAGATTCACTGCCACGAATCTCCCTTGAAATACTCTGCCAGCTTTGAACACACTCATCCCACCCTTCTTGCCACATTCTGAAGCAGTTCTGGAGTCCGATTTTGCATCCTTACAGGATGTGATCAAAACTACAGTAACTACAGCTGCCAAGCGCCACCCAACCGAAAGGCAGGCTCATAAAAGCATCACCCTGTGTCCTCATTCCCCTTCCTCCGCACCGTGTGACTTCCAGCTCTTCCTTAAAGTCCAAATGGCCATGAGAAGTGAACATTTTGCATTGATACAGTCATGACGGCACAAATACAGACACTCAGGAAAGAGGACTCCAGAACTGCTGCAGAAAGGGGCCAGAAGGCCGGTAAGGGTGTACTCGAGGCAAGGGGAGGTTCTTGAGGGGGATTCATGGCAATGCGTCCTTTACTACAGTTAAGTTTTCACAAAGTATGAACATTCGCTGTATTTTGTGATCGTATCTTGCTGCACACTGGTCTCTGACGGTCTCAAGGCCCCCTTTCCAGCTGGTAGCCAGAACATTCAGCCGGCCCTCCCTTCACCCACCTTCTCTGCTTTCCTTCAAGTACCTTCTGCGGGATTTCAGCCAAGCCAGTTAATGTCTCCCCACATTCCCGTGTACGACGCTCCGCGCCCAGCATTCCACGTCTGCAGCCACCCTCCTTTCTCCACGGCGTCAGCACCTTTATCCGTGTTTGCGCGAAACGTTTGGAAACGGGCCTCCTAGTGTGACATGACTTATGTGACTGCTACTCTACCCAAGATGCCGTTTGGTGCTGCAGAGGATCAGAGTTGGCGCAGACGGTGTCCCAGGGAGTCACAGGAAGACACAGGAGGGCTTTGCGGAAGGGACCTACGGGACCAGAGAGAAGGTGGGAGGCAGTTGGTGTCCTGAGAGGGGTGCAGATGAAGTGGGGAGAAGGGAAAGCAGGTGATGATGAGATGAAGGCAACACGGGAACCTCCCTTGGGACCGGGCCCTGCAGGAGAGTCGGGACTCAGGTGGACATGAGAAATGTGTGCTCTTGCTAGACTAGCTGGTTGAGAAGTAGGGACTGGAACCCTTTTGACCAGGGGTGTTTTATTGATTTCTGTTTTTTGAGACAGTCTTGCTATGCAGTTCAGACTGAACTTGATCCCACTCTGTAGCCCAGGCTGGCCTCAAACTTGTGGCCATCCTCCTGCTTCAGCCCCCCAAATGCCGGGATCACAGGCGTGCGCCACCGTGTCCAGCACCCAGGGGTGTTTCTATAGCGTGTAGAGGCCTGGTCCTCTTTTCAGGCCTCTGAAGCAGAATCTTTCAGGGAGAGACTTGGTTCTGTTTCATATGGCCCCACAAGTGATTTCCAGGCTCACCACATGAGACAATCATCACAGTAGATTAGGAGCTGCTTTTGTTTTATTTTATTTTACTTTATTCTTTGTGGTACTAGGGATTGAACCCAGGGCCTTTGCACTGAGCTACATTCCCAGCTCTTTTCTGATCTATTTTGAGACAGAGTCTCCATGATAGTTGCCCAGACTGCCCTTGAACTTGAGATCCTCCTGTCTCAGCCTCCTGGGGTGCTGGTGTTACAGGCATGCCCCACCACACACACCCGGAACCTAGGAGCCTTTTAAAGAAGGATCTGTTCCTATCTTCAGCTTCTTGCAATTACCATTCAATGAAAGATCGAATGGGTAGAAAAGAAAGTGAGATTAACAGGGGAGGGAAATTCCCAGCATGCACAGGGCAAAGCTGATTGTGTGGAACCCCCGCAGGAAAGGTGACTCAGAGATTCTCTTGCAGTTTAGCCACCAGGGAAGGAAGCACCCTACTCTGGAAAATCAGACTTTAAATGGGGTAGGAGTGAGTGAGCCTGCTTGTTGAAAAGGATACTGGCTCCCATAGCTTGGCCGTCCGAGTCACCGTGTCGTCATCCCCACGCCACACACTGCTGCTGCTGCTGCTGCGGCAGCGCCGCCCTGCGCCGCTAGACGGCTGGAGAAAATGAAGACGCCCGGGCTGCGTCTCCAGACCCGAGATGGGCTTGTGCTCCAGAGCTCTGTGCAGCGCTTTTGGACAAGGAACTATGCTTTTAGGTCTTAGATGCTTACAGGTTTTTTATTCATTTTTGGCCGATGTTTCTGTTTCTTTAGTTTTTAATCAAAGTTAATGTCTTTGAAAGAGGCTTCTGATTGAGAGCTGACTGATCTCCCTGTTTGTCCTAAAAGCGAGTTAAGTTGCTCCTGGTATCTTTGGGAGCCTCGGGACACCCCGAGGTACCGGAATCCCCAGAGCCTCAAGGTCGTTGTATAAAGTAGACATTGCCGGGTGTGGTGGCGCAGGCCTGTGATCCTAGCATTTGGGAGGCTGAGGCAGGAAGACTGCTGCGAGTTGGAGGCCAGCCTGGGCTACATAGCAAGATCCTGTCTCAAAAAACAAAACAAAACAAAACAAAACCCCAAACAAGGTTTGCACACTCCCTAACCCTTACTAGAAGCTCAATAAACTTATTTTAATCATGATTTATTTATCATCTTGTTTTGCTTTGAAAAGTAAAACAGAAGACCAATTAAACAACAGTTAAATAATTCTGTCCAATTATTTTATTTAAAATACTTTACTTGAATTGAACACTGAGCCTAGTGAAATTAATTTAAATTCTGAATGATGGCACAAATATATCTTTAAGGAAATGGTTTTTTTGGAGACCAAGAAAGAACAAAAATAGTAGAGATCCTGGAGAGAATGACTTTAAGGGATAGATTAAAATGTTTATAATTCACATGTAAATTGTTACTAAGTATGGTATGCACAAGATATTTGAACATAATTTGTTCTCTAAAGTAATTTAAACATGAACTTTATGAATATAGTTTATACTATAATTTGATTAATAATGGTGAAAAGGTAAACGTTCGCTAAGATTTAGTCAAAATTGTCCCAAATTCCAAATAAGTACATCAAGATTACTAAGTTTTCACAGTACGGTTTTATTTCTACCCCGCATTATCTGGAGAACTGGCAGGATTTTACTTCACTCCTTACTTCTTGTAAATAACTAGAAGTTTTCATTGGAGTTTTTTACGCCTATAAATGACGTACACTACATTTTTTGTTTGGAGTCAAGTTCTAATAATTCTTTCCACTTTGGTTATTTATAGCTTTCATTGAAACAATACATTATACTTCAAGCTTAAATTTTTCTTTACCTTGAGTGTGCTTTCTTGGCCTCCAAAAAAAATCCATATTCTAAAAGATTTACTTTAAAGAGAGTACAGAAGTGCAGACAATTTATTAAAGATATTTTATTTTCATAGACTTTTTGCTGAATTTGAAAGTTGCTCATTGCTGATTGTGCCTCTCTATAGTGAATTTCTGCATTGCCCATTAGGTTTATTTGTGCTGTTGACTTTAAAAGTGGATTTTTATAGCCTGGCATAGTGGTGTAGGCCTGGAATCCCAGCAACTCAGAAGGCTGAGGAAGGAAGCTAGAAAGCTGGAGACCAGCCTCTGCAATTTAGCAAGACCCTGTCTCAAAAGAAAAAATAGGGAAAGGGCTGGGAGTGTAGCTCAGTGCGAAGGCCCTGGGTTCAACCCCCAGCATGGCAAATACATAAATACATATAAAAATAAAGAAGACACCCCCAGCTGTGTTCTCCGGCCCACTTCCCGGTCCTCCACACCCACCCTCTTCTATCATCCCCCCTCCCCCCGCGTCTTCTTTGCCATCCTGCACTCTTCCGTTCTTCAGAGCCGAGCTCCCAATGCAGTCTTGTGGCATGTTAGTGTAGTTCCAGACTTCCTGTCCTCACTTCCATCTGCCACGTGACTGCAGCCACAGGATGGTGCTGACCCTGCTCCCGCCAAGGTCACTCCTTGGATCAGCGGCCAGATCCGGATACGCTGGGTTCTTTGTATTCCTTCCAGGACTCAGTTATTGTCTCTTGCATTGTCCATTGAACACGTACTCCTCCCTCTGATAGGGGTCATCAGTCCTCCTGATAGAATCATCTCCGATTCTTCAGGAATTCTGCCACTACTTATTCTTGGTTTTCATCAGGAATGCCAGCGTGGTGATGCACGCCTTTGAGCCCAACACGCGGGAGGCTGAGGCTGGAGGATCACCTGGACTACGTAGTGAGTTCAAGTCCACCCTGGGTTACACAGTGACACCCTTACTCAGAAAAAAAAAAGCTCCCAGCTCTGTAGCAGCATGTCTGCCTAGCACACGTGAGGCCCTGGGCTGGGTCACCTAAGAATAATGATGCTGCCCCGGAGGGCTCTGCCGTAAATTCTGCCTCCAGGTCATAATAACTGTTTACTTCAGATTATCTCAATTTTCTGCCTGGACTTTTTCAGAGTTCCTGACACACACATCTGATTGCTTACCACATATTTCAAAACCTTTTTCATCTGGTTTTTCAAACTTGCTGGCATGAAGTTCATAGTAGTTGCTTAAGACTTAAAAAAAAAAAAAAAACTCACCTTTGTTTAGACTTATGTCTCTTCTTGTTCCCGATTTTTTTTTTTTGAATTGGTTTTTTGAGATAGAGTCTTGCTTTGTAGTGCAGGCTGGCCTTGAACTCACTGTGTAGCCTAGATAGGCCTCGAACTCATGGCAATCCTCCTGCCTCAGCCTCCTGAATGGCTGGGATACAGGCGTGCACCTCCACACCCAGCCTTGGAATGTCTTTTCAGTGCATATGGGAGTCCCTAGATCTGGGTATCTCCAAGTGCTTTTGTGTACTGTGTATAGTTTTCTCTCTCTGCTGCGGCTTCTCTGGGAATTCCCTACATTTCTCTTCCGTTTACTTTGTCCATCTAGAGTTTACCTCTTCTACTGACTTTTCAAATTTTGATGTATATTTTGTTAACTTTCAAGGCTTCTAATTTTCTTTTTTTGTATTCACTTATTTTTGTTTTATCTCTGTTTTGTTTATAATGGCTCATTCTTTTTTATAGCTGTGATTCCTTGATTTATCTTTTCGAACATCCTAAAATACTTAAAGATTTTGTTGCTTGGTGTGGTGGTGTAGGCCTGTAATCCAGTACTCTAGGAGGCTGAGGCAGGGGGATTGTAAGTTTGAGCTTAGCCTGGGCAACTAAACAATTTAGAAAGATCCTGTCTCAAAATAAAAGATTAAAAAAGGGCTGGGGATGTAGCTCAGTGTAAAAGCCCTCAGTGTAACAGAAAAAAAAAAAAGATTTTTAAAGATTATTCCATTCATTTACTTTCACCTGGAATGAATCCTTGTTCTGAAAAGGGAATTTCTATTGTCTGTAGCTTCCTCACTTCCTGGAATACGATTCTGTGTTCACACATTTATTTTGGTTTCAGCGCGGGGTAGGGGAGTATTCCTGGCTCTTAGTTCTGGGCGTAACCATTGAACTGTGAAACACGTGCTTGGTGTTCATCCATTTTCTGGCAGAGCCTCGGCATCTCCCGACAACAAGCCTGTTTTTTGTACGTTAAGGAGATGGCTGGTGGTCCTTGGGTAGCATTAGGAGGGGAGTGGGCGAGATGGTTGTCTTGGCCACCATCAGCCAGTGATCTGATCAATCATGTCACTGTATCGAAGCTTCCATTAAAAAAAAGAAAAGACTGGCCTTGAGGGGACTTGGACAGCTAAACAGGAGGTGGTCAGAAAGGACAGGTCGCTCTGTGCCCATATGCCTCACCCTATACACATGTTCCATCTAGCTATTCACCTATATTTTTATTTTATTTTTTGAGACAGGGTCTCGCTATGTAGTTCCGGCCAGCCTTGAACTCACTATGTAGCCCAGGCCGGCCTTGAACTCACAGTGATCCTTCCACCTCACCCTCACAAGTGCTGGGATTACAGGTGTGTACCACTGTTACAGGGTAACCTTAGGTTCCAGGTTCTTCTTGTCTCGAACAAAGAACTGAACAAAATAAGCAAAAAACAGTGGCCAAATTTATTCAAGAAAGTAAAAGTGAAGGTTGGGGGGAAAGTGGTTCTGCAGAGCAAGCTTGGGCCAAATAGACGAGGAAAAAGCAGGATAAAAGAACACCTTGGAGAAAGCAGGGTGGGTTCTCTTGAGGAAAAGCCACGATAGCAAGTTCTTCTTGTGGAGCCTCCTTTACGCCATCCAGATCTCGAGGAAGCCTATGAGAACTTCCACATACGAGTCCTGAGAGGCAGAGCTGGAATCCCGCACCTCAGGCTGACGCCGGGTCTGGGCCATCCTACTGAAACCTGTGCAAGTTCTCCTGAGAAGTCCACGTGCAGGATTGTGGGAACTTTTCTGCATTTGTGTCCAGGGTCTTGTAGTTAACAGGTCACACCTATGCCCCTAGCCAGCTTCGCCACGCCCTAATCTTGTATCTCACCGCCATGTTGGCGTCTGTAACATTCTTTACAATAAACTGGAAAATGCAAGTAAAGTATTTCCCCAAATTCTGCAAGCCACTCTAAGAAATTAACTGAACTTGAGGATGGGATTATGGGACCCCAGTTTATAGCCCGTTGGTCAGAAACACAAGCCACAAACCGAGGCTTGCTGTTGGCGTCTGAGGTGGGACACGGTCTTGTGAGACTGAGCCCTCAACCTGCGGGGTCCGACACCCTCTACCTGGGGAGAATGTCGGCACTGGACGACAGCACACCTGGCTGCTGACTGCTGGGGAGCGGATTGCTTGGCTCGTGGGAAGATACTCCCACCCATCTGGCTTCGGAAGTGCTCAGCAACCAAGTGAGAGTTGGGAAGAGGAGGGACTGTTTGGTTCTCTTGTTTTACGGCCTTATCTGCAGTGACTTGAACTCGGCCTCTGCTGTTGGAACATGAACCGGATAACTGCTGGTTTCTAGCTGGGGTCCGCGACTGGGAAACAGGAAGCAAACCTTGTGTCCTGGCAACTTTGGGTCCCAGCAGAACCAGAGACATGTGCCAGCCGGGAGCCCCCTGGTCGTGGATGCACCAGTTTTTATCTATGCTCTTCTTTCTTCTTCTCCCACGTCTCCCCACCTGATTAGTGTACTTCGGAAGCCTCCAGGCTGGCCTCCCAGGCCAAGTCTTGTTTGTTGTGGGTCTGGGGATTGAACACAGGGTCTTTGCACTGAGCCGTATCCCCGGCCCTTTTTATTTTTGAGACAGAGCCTCACTAAGTTACTAAATTGCCCAAGCTGGGCTCCAATTTGTGATCCTCCTGCCCCAGCCTCCTAGAGAGCTGGGATTACAGGTGGGCATCACTTTGCCCAGCTTTACACTGATTTTTCGCATCTTTCTGGGTAATCCTGGGAATAGTCCCATCCAGTCCTTGAGCCCAGGGGTGGCCCGGCCTGCGTGCTGGCTGTGCGCTGCAGCTGCATTCTCCTGTCTGTGCGAGCTGGGGGCTCACAGGTGGCTCACAGGTGGCGGCCCACATGGCCACTGCTCTCCACTCATTCCATCTCCCAGGAGTTAAAGAGCTCCTGGCTCCTAGGGGTGAGCAGGCTCACTTCTGGTGCCTCGCCTAAATTAGCCCTGAGTACCCCACTGAACACCAGCTCCACTCTCGCCTGCTTCCAGACCTGAGCCCCGCAGCCCGTCCAGCTTCACAGTGCCTCCTCTTCTGGATCTGATCCGTTATTCTCATTTCCTTGAGACAGCAGGGTTTTGTATTTTTGGTTTTTGAGACAGGGTCTCACTATGTAATTCAGGCTGGCCTTGAATTCACTATGTAGTCTAGGCTGGCCTCAAACTCAGAGAGATCCTCCTGCCTCAGCCTCCCCAGTGCTGGGATTACAAGTGTGCACTGCCACAACCCATAGCCCCTTTTCGTATCTCCTACTCCTCAGGCTGAGGTCAGAGCTAAGCTGTCCTATAAAAAACCTGCTTGATTTCATGCCAGAGAATTGAAGATAGCATTTTCCGGTTGGTCCCAGGTGCAGAGCTTGGGACTGTTTTTCTGTGCGTGTGTCCTGGATTTCTGTGTTGGCATGTCACGCCCACTTGCCCAGGCGGCTGGCCGCGCCCTAATCTCCTGCCTCCCTCCTGCCTTGGCCCCCTGAGTGCTGGGATGACAGACCTGCACTGCCATCTGGGCTCTTCTCATCTTCTGTCTGCCTCTGCTTCTGGCCTGACTCAGTCTGCAGCCTGTCTGTGCAGTAGACTCACCGCCATGCAAGTGTCACTGTGTCATTCCACAGTCTGAGCGTTCACAGCCAGAGAGCAAAGAAAGCCCGACTCCTTACCACATGGATGGAGAGAGGCATGAGCCAAGTCAGCCGGTTTCTCTTCTCTCTTGGCTCTCACAGCTGATCCACTAACAGAGTCCTGGCCGCTTTTCATGCCCTTTGCTCTCCCCGAAATTCCTTTTCCTCCACCACCACCTGCCGGTCGCGCCCTCCACTCCCCATTCCTCCCTGCCCACAGCTCGTCCAGCAAACCTTCAAGGCTCGAGAACCACGTATGCTGAAAATCACTAGCATGCACACCTCCTCTTCCCCACAGTGCCCCCGAGGAGCCCAGCGCCACACTTCTACTGTAGAACCCAGGATGCTAAATGGCATATAGCATATAGCTTTGGCTTTCCAACTAGATACCACACAACCTCCTTGAGAGGAGGTTCCCCCACCCCAGTACTGGGAATTGAACTCAGGGCCTTCACACAGAGCTACATATCCAGTCCCATTTAATTTAAAAAAAAAATTCTTTTGGCAATGTCTAGCTAAATTGCCTAGGCTGCGTTTGAACTTGCCATCCTTCTGCCTCAGCCTCCCAAAGTACTGGGATTATAGGTATATGTCACCATGCCTGGCTAGAGAGAGCAGATCTTTCTTTTTCAGTATCAGACACCAAATCAGACATATAGCAAGTACCTAGTGAATGCTTGGTGTATTTTCAGGTTGGATGAAATGTAGTTGACTTTCCCACTTGGTCTTCTGTTTCTTCATGGTGAGTGAGGAGTTAGATTGAGTAACCCCAAGAGTTCTTCTTGGTTCCTCATTCTGCTGCTGTTATGCTTCAAATGTATATTTTACCTGTAAGTCTCCCTAATTACTATATAGATCCCATCAGTAAATCTCTGATGTTCCAAACTCGAAATATAAAGTCGATGGTTGCTTTAACAAATGTTTCTAGTTTATCCTGGTTTTGTTTGGTTTTTGGTTATTTTGGGGTAAAGATAAAACACAAAAGAAGATCATCAGGTAAAACATACCTTGCAGCAAATTTATATTATGCACAATTATTTTTGATGTTTTGCAGTAGTATTTATATTTTTATATTTCTAATGTACTTGATTATAATTTTATTCCAGTGAGAGTCCTTTATTTGCAGTTGTTTGGATTTTGCGGTATTGTTGCTTCAAGGAGTTAAAAGCTATTCACTGGAGACTTAGCTAGTGTAGTTACATTTGAAATATTTTAGAAATCAGAAAATTCATTTCAATCTCACCTGGTTTGGCCACCCTGGAATTTTCAGATGATTCAAGTTGAAGATATTACGCTCTGGAAATGTTCTGAAAAATAAGCAAACTGTAAGTTTGGTTCGGGTTACTCACGGCCCCCCAAATCCAACATTCACTCATTCGCTCATTTAGCAGCCATTCTGGTGGCACCTGCCAGTTATCCAGCCTCACGAACACAATAGCGACAAGATAGTGGTGATTCCTGTCCGCATAGTTTTAGTGCTTACTGAGGGAAAGAAGCAATTAAATAAACAAGAAGAATAGCAGGTGTGAATGCGGGTGAATTAAGAAGTGTTTAAGAGAGCAAGTAACAGAACAGCCAGCCTCAATTCAGTAACAACAAAGGCGATTTGCCCGCACCCATGACATTCAGCAGCGGCTTCTGCCATGCTTGGTCCAAGCAGCTCAAAGCCCAGGACCGACCTAGCACTTTTTCTCTTCATTTCTCAGCTCTGGTGCTGTGTTGTGGCTCCTTTGTCATTCAAATGCTCTATGATACCCAGGTATTGCCACATCATTCACACACAGTGGGGAGGAAGGAATCTGTCCGAGCAAAAGTTGCAAGTTTTATTCTGATTGGACCAGCCTAGGGCATGTGTCCACCCTGGACCAATCATTGTGAGTGATGAAAGGGAGCATGTTGATTGGCTTAGCCTGCATCACGTGTTTCACTCCTGGGTACAGGGATGAAGAGTGTCTAACCAGATCCAAATACAAAATGGTTGGGACTAAGTGTGGTGGTGTGAGCCTGTATTTATTGCTACTCAGGAGGCTGAGGCAGGAGGATCACAAGTTCTAGGTCAGCCTGGTTAATTTAGCAAGACCCTATTTCAAAATAAAAGATAAAAAAGGCTAAAGATGTAGCTCAGCATTCAGCACTACTTGAGTTCAATCCCCAGTACCACAAACAGAAAAAAAAAAAAAAAGAAAATAAAAAAGAAAAAGCAAAAGAAAATTGTTGGGAACAGAAGCAGGTAAGTGCTGGGCAGAGAACCCACTAATATTTACTACAAATTCCATGATAGGAAAAGAATGTTTGACGAGCACCTCTGCTTTGGAAGTAGGGTAGTGTAGCAATGAAAAGCAAGAGCCCTGAAGTCACTTTGCCTGTGTTTAAATAACAGCTGTTCCAGATATCTGGTCTTGCACTAAACGTTCTCAATTGCAGACAGAATGGTAGTAGCTTACCTCTCAGCTTAGTCTGAGGATCTGAGGGTCAAACAAAGTAATGCAAGTAAATAGGTAGCACTCTCTGCAATTATTTTTATATTAGCAGTATCTGACCTCGCCCATGGGCATCAGAGAAGGTTTTTAGGAGAAAGTAGCATTTACATTAGGTCCCAAAGGATCAGGAAAAGTCTTCTGAGAGAAAACAACTAGTTTTCAGCCGGTCATGTTGGCATAGTCCTGTAATCCCAGCATTTGGGAGGCTGAGGCAGAATGATTGCTGCAAGTTCAAGACCAGCCTGAACTACCTAGCAAGACCCTGTCTCGAAAAAAAAAGGAAAAAGAAAAAAAAAGGATTGGTTTTCAAGAGAGGGTAGACTGAACCCTCACTTTTTGGCCCTAATGAAACTTGTTCCACCTCAGAAGGGAGTATGTCTCATGTTTTCTTTTCTTTTTTTTTTTCTTCAGTGGGTGCTGGGGCTGGAGATTTAGCTCAGTGGTTAGAGTGCTTGCCTGGCAAGTGCAAGGCCCTGAGTTCAAACCCCAGCACCAAAAAACAAAAACAAAAAACAAAAACAAAACCTTCTTTGGTGGGTGCTGGGGATCGAACTCAGGGCCTTGCGCTTGCTAGGTTAGTGCTCTACCACTTGAGCTAAATCTCCAACCCATGTTTAATTTTCTAAATGAACTGTGTGCTGATTTTGTCAGAAATGTAATTTTTATAAGTAGATTTTGAGGGCTGGGGATTTAGCTCAGTGATTAGAGTGCTTGCCTTGCAAGCACAAGGGCCTGAGTTCGATCCCCGGCACCATAAAAAAAAAAAAAAAAAAAAAAAAAAAGAAATACAAGGACTCTATAAGTAGATTTTGAGAAGGGGCAACGTGAAAATGGAGCGCAATGAAATGAAATCTGGAACTCAAAATTAGTTTTTGCAAATTATTTTGGAATTTGGCTTCCTGAAAAGGTATGTGTACATGAACAAGCTCTCTATTTTTGTTTTGTTTTGTTTTGGTTTGGTTTGGTTTTTTGAGACAGGGTCTCACTACGTAGTCCAGGCTGGTCTTGAACTTACTGTGTAGCCCAGGCTGGCCTCAAACTCACAGTGATGCTCCTGCCTCAGCCTCCCGAGTGCTGGGATTACAGGTGTGTATGACCACGCTCAGCTTTACCATTTCCAATTTTAACTCATATTTACAAGTCAGAATTTTAAACCAGGCATGGTAGGGCCTGCCTGTAAACCTAGCCTTCTGCAAGGCTGAGATAGGAAGATCACAAGTTTGAGTCCCACCTGGGCAACTTACCAATTTAGTGAGACCTCATCTAAAAATAAAAAATAGAAAAAGCTGGGAATATATCTCTGTGCAAAGGTCCTGGGTACTGCCACCCCCCCAAAAAAAAAACCAAGTGTGGAAATTGTTTTACTGATGTAGTACAATCCTGATCAAAATACCAATAGCATACCTCACAGAACTAGAGAAAACAATCCCAAAATTCATTTGGAACCTGAAGAGAACTAGAATAGCAAAAGCAATTCTGGGCAACAAAGGCAAAGCAGGGGCCATCACAATCCCTGACTTGAAATTATACCACAAAGCTACAATGATAAAAACAGCATGATATTGGCCAAAAAAACCCAAAAACAACCACCGAAAACCCAAACAAACAAAAAAACCACCCAAAACAGACCTGAGGACCAATGGAACAAAAGAGAAGACACAGAAACAAGTCCAAACACTCTCAGCCACCTTAGCTTTGACAAAGGAGCCAAACACCCTCACTGGAAGAAAGATAGCCTCTTTAATAAATTGTGCTGGAGAAACTGGCTCTCCACATGCAGAAGACTAAAACTAGACCCGTATCTCTCACCATGCACTAAACTAAAATCAAAATGGATCAAAGATCTAAATACTAAAACAGAAACACTAAATCTGTTGGAAGATAGAATAGGTAGAACTCTTGAAGACATAGGTGTAAGGAAAGACTTTATGAACAAAATCCTGATTTCACAGGAAATATTAAAAAGAATCAACAACTGGGATCTCATCATATTAAAAAGCTTTTGCACAGCAAAAGAAACCACCAACAGAGTGAAGAGAAAACCCATAGAGTGGGAAAATAATTTTTTCCAGCTGATTCTCAAAGGACCAATATCTAGAATATATAAAGAACTCAAAAAAAAAATTAGACCCTCCCTCCAAATTTAGAGACCCAATCAAAAAATGGGCACCCAAAATGAACAGACACGTCTCAGAAGAAGTATAAACAATAAATAAATACATGAAAAAATGTTCAACATCATTGGTTATTCAAGAGATGAAAATTTTTAAAATGCTGAGATTCCATCTCACTCTAGAAAGAATGGCTATCATCAAGAAATCAGCCAACAACAAATGCGGGCAGGGATGTGGAGAAAAAGGAACCCTTCCCAACTGTTGGTGGGAATGTAGACTGGCTCAGCCACTATGGAAATCGGTGTGGAGATTTCTCAAAAAATTAAAAATAGAGGTTCCATTTGACCCACCTATTCCTCTTCTTGGTATCTTCTCAAAAGAATTAAAAGCCACATATATCATACCACAGTGATATATATGTACCCATGTTTATAGCAGCACAGTTTGTAATACCTAAATCTTGGAAACAGCCTAAATGTCCATCAGCGGATGAAATGACAAGTTTTTTTTTTATACAATGGAGTATTACTCTGCCAAAAAGAAGGATAAACTTGAGACCTTTCTAGGGAAATAGATGCACCTTGGAACTATACTCTTAAGTGAGGTAAATCAGACACACATGTTTAAATATTACATTGTTTCTCTGGTGTGAGAAACTGAAAGGGTAAATAAGGATCAAAATGTATAATAGATATTGGGAAATATGAAGAAAATGTTCAAATGGTAAGGGGAACAAGGGAAAGGGAAGGGGGAAGGAAGGAAAAAGGAAAAAAAGAGAATAGAAGAAAAAAATGGAAACAAAGTTTTTGTAAATAAGGGAAGAAGGGTTGAAGGAAGGGGAGGTGATAGGGGAAAGAGAATAATTAAGGTTTATCATGTGTAGGTATAAATTCCCTATGATGAATGTTATCATTATGTATACCTAAAATGTATCAATAAAATTAATTAAAAATATTTTTTGAAAAACTATGTGTGTGGGGGAAGACAGACCATTTTTTATTGAAATATTTTGGCATTTGCTTTGTTGAGGTACTGGGGATAGAAGAAATGTTTTTAAGTTTGAAAATATCTCTGAATTTTCTTAGCACAAATTATTCTTTCTTGTTCTTCCTTTCTTTATTCACAGCTTAAATGAATTCGTAAAATTCATTGTTGCTAAAAGTTGTATGAAACGTTTTTCCGCCACTCCAACTGTATTTCAACAGAACCTAATCTTCTTGATAAAGTGAAATCACACTGGGTTTTAAGAAATCATACCCAGCAAGCACTATCTCGGGAATGTAAGTAATCCTATTTCCTTGCCTCCTCCAAAGCGTGGACGTTCACTTAGCTGAAATCCCCTTCGGCATTTAGGCAGTTCCTGGACTTTTCACTATGATTTGATCTCTCCGGTTCCCGGACCGCACCGAGGCACACTGAGGTGGTTCTGCATTTTTTGTGTCCTCTGGACGCTGACGCGGTGATGCATTTAAAGTGAGGCCAGCTGGGCATGGTGGTGGTCACCTGTGGCCTGGCACTCATACCAGATGGGGCTCTTGCTGCCGACGGCCCCCCAACTCCTGGGGTCTGACGGTCCCGTGGCAGACCTGGCAGGTGGCGAATAGTTCTGACATAGCCCGTGCTGGGGCGGGGGAGTCCCGAGCAGACCTGAAGAATGGAGGAAGGAGAGAGATAGAGTCCAGACCTCTCTGCAGAGCTAAGAATGTACCGTGAGGGCTGGGGATTTAGCTCAGAGGTTAGTGTGCTTGCCTAGCAAGTGCAAGGCCCTGAGTTCCATCCCCAGCACCACCAAAAAAAAAAAAAAAAAAGGTACTATGAGATATAGAATCATTTTGTGCTCTGTCCATGTGCAGAACCTTTCCCTTTGCCATCTGCAAGTTCCCAAGTTTGGAGAATCATTTAAATTCTAAACAAACTTTTGCCAGGAGTAGTCGTGCACACCTGTAATCCCAGCACTTGGGAGGCTGAGGCAGGAGGATCACCAGGAATTCAAGGCCATCCTGGGCTATATAGTGAGTTCAAGGCCAGTGTGAACTGCATAGTGAGACCCTGTCTCAAACAAACAAAAAAATCTAAATAATGTTAACATCTCTAAGTTTAAGAGACATTCAAACTAAAGTATTGACATTCTCTGGAAGTAGGAATGCTTCTTTTTTGAAAAGAGGCCTCGTCATCGCTAAGCAGGTACACTTGAGGGCGCGTATTGCCATGAACATGCCTGAAAGACGGCGGCACTCAACTGCTCTACCTCGGCGGCTCTGCAGGGCGAAGGCGGCGTCTGAGGCCAGCCCGCTGTGGGCAGAGGTCTACTCCTTCTGTTCATTCCATGCCAGGCTCTGCAGAGTTCTGAGTGATAACCCATGACATTCAGAGAACTCTAAATTAGTCACCTTTCTGCTCCTGATAGCATTAGTAGGAATTTCAGTACCAGCTACGGAAAAGTTCAAAACAGCAGCGCACCAAAGGAAAAGAGTTTCTGTGGCTGACCTCTCTTTCTAACCCCCTAACCCCCCATCTCCCTCTCTCCCTCCATCTCTCTCTCTTTTTCCCTGTCCTGAATAATTCTCTTTCTTGGTGTAACTGTGATACTTCAAAGGCATCAAATTGAAGCTCTCAGTGGCTTGATTTTGTTTTGTTTTTTCAGACAGGGTCTCACTGTGTAGCCCAGGCTGGTCTTGAACTCAAGGCCATCCTCCTGCCTCAGCCTCCTGGGTGCTGAGATTACAGGTGTGCACCATCATGCCTGCTGCTTTTATTTTGAAAGATAATCAATGTGTCATGTACGTTCTTCTATCCTAATGTGTGGCACAAAGAAGCTCAAAACATGTGTGGGATGAACTAATTTGGTGCCCATATAAATCACTAAGTAGAACTAGAATGGGAATGTCTATCACGCACATGCCATGTGTCAGGCCTACGCTGAGACTCACATGTAACACGATGGACTCTTCTCAGTAGCCCTGGGGTGGATGTTTTTAGTCTCATTTTGCAGATGACAAGGAAGGTGGAGGAATTAGGCATCTTGCCAAAAGGCAGGACAGAGAATCAGAACTCAGATCCTATTGGTTTGACCCAAGAGTTCATGGTCACCACCACTCCATTCTGTGGTGTCTTCAACAGATGTCTTTTTGTTTTGATTGGTTTTTTGTTTTATTTTGTTTTGATTTTGGTTTGAGGGGGGGGGTCTCCCTATGTAGTTCAGGTTGTACTTGAATTCACTATGTAGCCCAGGCTGGCCTCAAACTCATGGTGATCCTCCTGCCTCAGCCTCCCAAGCGCTGGGATTACAGGTGTGTGCCGCCATGGCTTGCAAGAGGGTAACAGATATTTTTCTCTGGTGATTATAACCAGCCCATTGTTAGTGGATGCATTTTTTTGAAACAGGTATCTTTCTTTTTTTCTTTTTTCTTTTTTTTTTTTTTTTTTTTGAGACAGGGTCTCACTATGTAGTTCAGCCTGCCCTTCCTTGAACTCACTATGTATCCCAGGCTGGCCTTGAACTCATGGTGATCCTCCTGCCTCAGCCTCCTGAGTGCAGGGATTACATGAGACATAAGTATCCTCTTGAGCATGTCCGTTCTTTAATCCTGGAAGCTCTTCTTCCAGAATCTCCAGCTTTCTCCATCCTAAATCTAAAAAGGCCTCCACAGAGTAACATGCTTCTCAATTTAACTTTGGCATGTTAGAAGGCAGGATAAAAGAGAGAACAAAGTTAACCACCCAAAATATGTCATCCAGACAAATAAAACACGCTAATATACTCATTTCTTAGCCTTTGGGGAACACGTGGCACCAGTGTGCCCAACCCTGACCCCCCTTCAGCCACGAGTGTGACCACTGATGTGCCCCGTCCTTCCTGTGAGGACCTTGCTGGACGAGGCGTGTCTTTTGCTGAGCAGATGGGCACTGCAACCCGTCTCTGGCGAGCACCAGGAGAAAATACAAACTTTGAAGCCGAGGCCAGAAGACAGGATCTTAATTGGGAACAGTAGAAAAGAACCTATTTCAGTAGAAAAGTATTCACCATAGTTCAGTATGGGTTTGTCTGTGCTAATTATTCCCAAGGGATTCTTCATTCATCAAAGTTGTTGTGTCTAAAATAGATAAAAGTAATTTTTTCTCGGAGAAACAAATTGAGAAAGTAAAAATCAGGTCCAGGGAGCACTTGGCATAGCAGCGGCAGCTCTTGGTAGGGCTGGGGGTGAAGGGCGGGAGGTCTGGTGATTCACCCGCAACCAGAGCAGGGCCGTCAAGGCATGAAAAACTGCCTGTGTGGGGGGCTCCTGTTTCCTTAGAACACATAATCAGGGCTCTTCAGTTCCGGGTGGTCGGTTTTTCCCAGCTACAATGCCTATCATATTATATTATCCCTTGTCCCTTTCCAATTTCCTCTCCCCCTTGCTCTCCATCCTCCTTTTCTTGCACACCCTCTTGGTTACCCCCCATACACACTGTTTCTCACATGGAGCCCCACGAAGTCAAATTCAAGAGTCAGCCTTTCATCATATGAGAAAAAACACAATTCTTGTTTTCTAACAGAATATCTGGGTTGGAAGTATCTTGAGAAAGGCCCTAAGCAAACCTCTGCTTCTGACCACTGAGGCCATGGCCCAAGCAGCCTCCAGCTAGAGCGGGTCTTTAACCCTGGGTCTCCCAGCACCCAGCTGCTCTCCACCAGCATCTGAAGACAGAAACACCTTAGCCATATACAAAGTTCTGACCCATACAACTTTCCCTGATGGGACTCAGACTAAGAAATAGGCCAGCTGACCATGTATAGCCCCTGGTTGTTATTTATCCAAACAATAAAGCAAAAAAGAGCCTCTTCCACTGAGTCATCTAAGCATCAAGTGGCAGACGCAGAGTTTAAACTCTGGAGTCTCGGGCCATCTGCTTTCTACTCTGCCTTCCTATGCATCCTCACACTTGTAATTTAGGATCAGAGTGTGCATGCACACATCTATCTATGTTGACAGAAATGATCTGACTCGAGAGATATACTCTTTAATGTGAGGTCAGCTCTATAAAATTAGTTGGAGGGCTGGGGATTTAGCTCAGCAGTTAGAGTGCTTGCCTTGCAAGCATAAGGCTCCGAGTTCGATCCCCAGCTCCAAAAAAAACAAAAAAACAAAAAAACAAAAAAAATAAAAAATAAAAAAAATAAAATTAGTTGGGAAAAGTCTATTTGCTCATGTGGTTAATGTGGATACACATGCCCAAAGCTTTTCCTTACATTTAATGCTCTGTATTCAGGGCCTAAGTACCTCATCTGTTGTATTATCTATCTTACACTAAAACTCAGAATAGAAGGAACATAGGAACAATCAGTACATGAAAGGTACAAATCAGCACAGGGATTCCTGGTATCAGATGAATTTGCCTTGGAGATTCACAATCCTGGTGACACTCGAATGACAACCAGAGCTTTTGGGGGGCCTACGATGTAAACTGCGACTCTGAGCCCAGCCTGGACAACCTAGCGACTTAGCGAGGCCCTTCTCAAAATAAAAATAATAGAAAGGGCTGGGGATGTAGTTCATGTGAAGGCCCTGGGTTCCATCCCCAATACAGGAAAAAAAAAGAAAAGAAAAACTTTAAAGACAGTGATAGCTGATAGCACGAGCCGCGTGTACACAAACTAGCCCTGTATGGTGAGCTAAGCTTCACCCTGTCTCACTAAACACAGGTACCTGGAGCTTTTCCCTTCACATCAAGAAGCTTGCCCTCTATTTCCTGGTACATACAATTATTTCGGCTTTCACCAGAGCAATAAGGGACCATCATATGCACAGTGGGCAGCAGCAGGGCACAGGTGGTCCAAGGGGCCCGAGGAGAGTTGCTGTGCAGTCTGCAAGCCTCCTTCAGGGGGAGTCTGGCTTTGGTGGCCCCTGTCTCTGTGGGGCTGTGTTCATCTAAATAGTAATAGTCTCAAAGAACCTCCCAGCAATGAGAATAAAGCAAAACATTTTTTGGTCGCATCCCTCCCAGATTCTCCATAGCGAAATGTTTGCATAGCTTTACAATTCCGGGCCCTGCCTTCAAAGTCCCACCCAGCCCACCCACCCTCACATACTGGAACTTTACAGTTCTCCCTCTAGAATGTTCAGGCTGAAGCCTTGTCCCCTTCGAACTTCCTTGGAGGGAGGGATGGCGCACACTGGAGAGAAGGCTGTGGGAGACAGCTCGGCTTAGGAAACTTACTGCAAAGCAATACAAGTGCAGCATTTGGGCCACCAGATGAGCCCCCAAGATGACTGTGCCTGGGTCTGCACTAAGTTACATGCCACTGGGGAGATGAAATGGGACAGACAGAGACAATCTGACACAAAGTGACCAGTGACTGGGATGGGGGGAATCCGCACATCGGCTCCACATCGGTGTTCAATTTGAAACTAAGGATCCTAATTTTTCTTTTCTTTTTCTGTGTGTGTGTGTGTGTGTGTGTGTGTGTGTGTGTGCGCACGCATGTGTGTGTATGTGTCTGTGGTGCTGGGGATCAAACCCAGAGCTTTGGCTTTATAAGCAACTGCTCTTCCACTGACCTACACCCCTATTCAGGATCCTGCTTTCTTGCTTCAATTCAGCCTCTTCCTAGCCATGTGAGTTTGGGTAAATTGCACAATTGCTAGGCCTCAGTGACCTTGTGTCTTTAATGAGGATGAACTATCTCGGCTTTTGGGCCTCTTCCTGTGAAGGAAAGGAAATGCTATGCATATTTTCCTGAAAAGGTGTTGAGGGGAGATAGCATAAGGAAAGAGGAAAGAATCTCTTTAAAGGATAAAGAGTTTGTTCCCTGACACAAATAACGAAATACCCAGGGAGAATGAATCATGTCCAGGAAACCAGAGAAGACAAGAGAAAGGACTAATATTTAGGGATTGAGATAATTAGCTGCAGAGCATGTCAGGGTGGTGGGCCAAGGAGTTGAAGTATGTTCAAGGGCGAGTTCTTGGCTTTATGTAATGTAAGAGGCGGGAAAAAAGGCTGGATGGGATACAGATTTTAATTTCGAACTTCCAAGAGGTTATTATAAACAACTGGAGAGAAGGTTCTTTTAAATTGTGTTTAATGTGAGTATTCACTTGTTGGCAGTGATTGGTGTTTCCTATAAATACCACTTACAGCTTACGAAATAGAGCCGGAACGTGTAACGTGTAAGCAGAAGTGGTGAAGAAAGAGCAGTGAGGGAAACTCGGAGCCTGAGCACCAGGCATGAAACACTGGGGAAAACTGAGCTCCCTCTTTTTATTCTCTTTGGAACTGACCGCAAACAATTGCTTTTTGAATGGCTGTGATCTTATTAATATACATTTTTGCTTTGCTTTGGGGTATTTAATGTGCTCTCCAGAGAATAGTTCAAAGCAGTTAAAATAGCATTTGCCAATTTCTCCTCCTAATTAATAACAAGTGGTCTCATTCAAACTCAAGTTTCAAGCTGATTCTACATAAGCAGAATTAAGTATAGAGTTAAGCTTTGGAGCCAGAATAACTAGGTTCGCATCCCAGCCCTACCACTCGCTAGCTGTGTGACCTTGGGAACACTATCTTACCTGTCAACACTCCAAAGTATCTTCTTTATACTGAGAATCACTATGATGGATAAAAGATAAAGCAGAGGCAACGCCCGACACTGCTCTTGGGACACAGCAGAACTCCATGGACATTAGCGGTTCTTCCTCTACCTCCCTCTCTCCAAGAGGAAAAGCCTGTGATTTGGAAGGTCGGAATTACTAGCACTGGCACCCTGGTCCTGTAACCATGGCTGCCTGCCCACTCTGCTCTGCTGGTGCCTGCAGAAGGCCTGGATGAGAGCCTGTCCTGGACGTCTCAGGCCTTCCGGTATGTGGCTCGGCGGTTACCTCCTGCCTCGGCACACAGTCTCCGCATGCCTGCGATGTTCATTCTGCTCCTCCCACCAACGCTGCTTTCAAGCTCGTCCCAGTCAGCAACTGATGAGAACCCTTCCCTGGTCCCTTTCACAATGAGTGTTCTCACAGTGCACTGTACACACCACAAGAAATTTCCCTTGTCACACTGTACTGCCAACATCTGTTTGTACGAGGTCCTCCCATCGGCCTGTGTGTCCCGAGGGCAGGATCGTGCTAACTAGCATACAATGGGCATTCGACATCTGTTGAACGAAAGGATAAAAATCATCATATCTGAAATTACTTCTCATGCAGTCCCATTTCCTCCAAGTTTTCCCATTTCTGTTGATACAAGCCAACTCTCCCAGAAGTACTCTCTGAAGACCCCAGCGAACCTTTCTTCTTCTCCCAACACCCCAAATAGGGCCACGTGACAATCTCTGACCGTGAATGGTGTTCAAAGGCTGAGACTATGTCCGTAGCTTGGCCACACACCCAGCTCTCTAAAGCGCATATGCTTACATTTGGGTGGGGCAGATATTCAATTGGGATAATCCCCCCAAGATGTGAGTGGATGTTGAGAAGACAGGCGTGGTATCCAGACTATCAGTGGTGACAATGTCTATTCAATTTCGTTTTGGAATGTTGTTGTTTTCATATTTTCCTACTTGATTTGGCCCAACTATATAATTTTGGTTAGGTTCTAGTTTATTGAGGCTGAAACTGGGAGAACCATGTGTGGATCCAGGCCGTGGCCCTGATGCCAAGATGGCAGGAATAATGGATTCCAAATCAGATGTGACATTGTTCCTGTAGTGAAATTGTGATGCTAAGGACCCCGAGAATTAAAATTATGAGATGATACCTATAAACACAAATACCTCCTCACTGGGGGAGAGTCACACAGACAGGCTGGCTCCTCCTATCTCTTTTGATAATGTTTTTATAGCTTTTCACACTCACGAGCAGATGAACTGAGAGTGTATTTGAAAATGAACATTGAGGGAAATGAATTATATAATATCCATATATTACTTCATCAAAGGCATTTCTTTCTTTTTCTTCTTTTTGTTTGTTTGTTTTGCTTTCTTGCTTTTTCAGACAGGGCCTCACTCTGCAGTTCGGGCTGGCCTTGTACTCACTATGTGTCCCAGACTGGCCTTGAACTCACGGCGATCCCTGTGCCTCAGCCTCCTTAGTGCTGGGATCACAGGCGTGTGCCACCACGCCTGGCTTCAAATGTACTTTTTTTTTTTTTTTTGGTGTCAGGGATCGAACTCAGGGCCTTGTGCTTGCAAGGCAAGCACTCTAACCACTGAACTAAATCCCCAGGCTCAGATGTACTTCTTGAACAGGGAATGTTGCCTTGCTTCCACCCAAATCCAACAAGCATAGTTTCCTAAGCCTCTCAGATCAGACTGTCCCTCTCCTCACTGCTCACAGGAGCCACATAAAGGACTGGAGAAGGGTGTTTTAGGAGTAGAAATACGTTTTCAGTTCCATACCCCAAAATCTACAATGGGCCCCACAATCAACTATTTGAAGCACAGACCCCCTCGCCTTCCATTTGAGGGCAGCTGCTTTGGCTGCAGCAGGCCTGACCAGACCTTTCGACAGCCCAGGCAGCTTGAATACCAATGTGTGCTCTCTCCAGCCCTCTTGCCGCTCGTCCCACAATGACAGGCCAACCATTTCTGCAGCCTCGAGTGCCTTCCTTGTCACCCTTTCTTTCATGTCACAGCCGACGTGTCCTTCCCGCCACACTGTCCCACGTGCCCCAGCCTGAAATGCTGTCCTACCCCGGAGATCCTCTGCTGATTGTGACGGTGTCGGGGGCTGGATGCAGAACAGAAAGCAGGTCTGGGCTTGTGACATCTGGAATTATGGAAGGTTCCTTTGCTTAGGAAAACAAAATCAAACGAACAAAAATAAGCAGGGAAATTTTCTCCATAAAGGTAGTAATAGTTTTGAGGAAAGTCTTTGACAAGAAAGATTTTTATGAATCAGTGTAGTATTTAATCCCCTGGAGCACATTCAGAATAGAGAGCAGTAATTAAGATGCCAACTTATTTTATACTTTTTTCATTTATGATATTGAGAGATAGTCTCAGTTGCAGCCCAAATGTCAGTGTGGGGGACTCAGCGTCACTTCAGGAATAAAAAATGAAGTGCTGATATACATATCTTGATTAATTAGAAAACGGTTCTCTCCCTTTCCCCTTCTCATGTGCCCCTTCTCTCTTTGCTGTTTGGATTGGCACAGAAATGTGGTGTTTCTGCCAAATGAGTAAGTTCAAATGACAAACCCCCGCTCCCCAGCAAGAGCGTCGGCGCTGATCTGGAGGAAAACCACGGCGATCTGGGTCCCGGCAGCCCCCGCCTCAAAAAAAGCACCAAGAGTGTTTGAGGAAATCCAGCACGAACAGATGGGCTGCCTGACAGTTTAAACAAATGCACTTGGGCAAAACTACCTGAAAAAGGTTGCCTTTCCCAAAGAAGCATGTGTAGGTTTAGAGGCACGACAATCCAATAATCCCAAGGCTGCTGTAAGTCTAAAATTTAGTCGAACACTTACATAGACCTGCGCACACATCGCACTGACTGTGCAGTTCCTGACCAAGCCCCTCTGGCAGGGGAGGGGCTTGTAGCTATTTTGACACGTGTATAGCCAGCCCAAGTCCTGGATGTAGGTCCTGGCAGAAGTTTTTCTACCTATATAGATTAATCTCATGAGTTTCTAGTAATTTTTGAATGTTTCTCAGCCCTGCCAGGTGGCATCCAGCCCAGAAGGAATTTTGCTGAGTGAATTCCTACCTCAAGTCAGGACAGAGGAGCCCCAGGGACTCAGAGCCTTCCACTGTATTTGCTTATGAGAAAACTAAGAGGCTGGGGATTTAGCTCAGTGGTTGGAGTGTTTGCCTAGCAAGCGCAAGGCCCTGAGTTGGATCCCTGGCACCAAAAACAAAACAAACCAAACCAAACCAAACCATTGAGAACACGAGAAAACTAAAGTGGATGTGCTCTCAACAGGACCAAGGAGTTAATGGGATCTGAGTAGGTGCTGCAGTCAACAGGGAGCCTTGCAAAGGCCTTGGGGTGCAGGTGGGGGGCTGGGACTTCCCACCCTGCTTGCTGCTGCAGTTAGTGACAGCCTTCCGGATGGAGAGGGTGGGAGGGGCAAACTCAAAATCAGAAATAACCTTCACCTGCCCTGCTCCTTTCTGTGTCATCTAGAACAGCAGGCTACTGGTGTAGGAATAGGAAAAAACCCCCAAGATTTCTGATTACATTAATATTTTCCTTTTGAAATAATTAAGATTTCCTAAGAGCTAATGTGTATTGCCATTGGAGCCTAGATTCCAATAGTTTGTCAGGTTCACACATACACTACATTTACTGAGAAAAGAAAGGTGCCTTGTTTTTCACTTCTGGTATATTTCAAGGTTTTACAGATATCTGCTATAGGGTGTCTTTCTTGAAGTTGATTTTATAAAAGGAAGAGTATAGTGAGATGAATAACTAAGAAAATCTTCCATACTATTGATTATCTTGGCTAAACTACATAAAACAGCAGTCAATATAATGGTAGGTCACACATATATTTTATAAAATAGTTTCCAATTTACCGTGATAAGTAGCTGCCTGTAGTTTGCTAACAGATTTTTTAAAACGTTCTTATGTTTGACTCTTCCCGAACATCATATAACAAATTAACTCAAAAGTATATCAAAACCTACATTTAAAATCTAAAATTACAAAACTCATAGAAGAAAGCATGGGTGGAAAACTTCATGGCATTGGATTTGGCCCTGATTTCTTGGATATGATGTGAAAGTCCTGGGCAACAAAAGAAAAGAGAGAGAAATCATGTTTTATCAAAGTTGCAAACTGTTGTGTCTCAAAGGACACTATCAACAGAATGAAAAAACAAGTCACAGAGTGGGATAAAACATTCGCAAATCATACATCCAGAATGCAAAATGACTCCTGCAACCCAACAAGAAAACCCCAAATATGAGCAAAGGACTTGAAGAGACATTTCTCTGAAGAAGATGTAAAATGATCAACAAGTGCATGAAAAGATGCTCAAATTCTCTAGTCATTAGGACAATGCAAACCAAAACCACCCTGAGGCTCACGGCCCCACCATCGTTTTGCAAACCTCCCTGCCCGAGAGCCACGTGGAGGAAGGGGAAACGCTCAGGTCGGAAGGAGACAGACGAGGAAGCGCTCCAAGGACACGCTAGTCTGGGCCATGGCGGAGGCCAGAGGAGCAGAACAAGGAGTGCAGGCGGCTGGGAAGGTGTGAGACTGCTCACTGGTGTTGCGAACCTGTCTCTCGATGCATCTCCAACTTCCGTCGACAGCCAGCCCCGAGACCCCTCTGAGACGCCCTCCTGCTCGGACCCAAACTCCGCCCGTCCTCATTCTCGCCAGCGGTCCTCCGTGCTCCAGACCTGTGACACTAACTTGTTCTGTTCTCAACTGTGGCCAAGCGTGATAGAGACGCGACTTAGCTGAAAAATCAACCAATCGAACAAACAAAATGCCACAATATGATCTAACTCTATATCGCATAGGGTAACTACTATCAAAAACCAAAATAACACAAGTCGGTGAGGAGGTGGCAAACCTGGAACTCGTGCGCATCGCTGGTAGAACTGAAAAATGGTGCACTCGCTGCGGAAGACGGTACGCTGGCCCTCAAGAAGTTCAACAAAGAACGACCTTATTCACTTACACTTGAATTCTCTTATTTCAACTATCTGAGGCAGTCAAATTCATAGACATAAAGTGGGCTAGTGTAGAGAGTGTCTGTGAAGAGAGAGGAATATAGCGTTATTTTTTAGTTACTAAATTTTTAAAAATTTTTGTGTTTTTGACACAGGGTCTCCCTCCATAGTTCAGGCTGGCCTTAAATTTAGTATGTAGCTCAGGCTGACCTGGAACTCACGGTGCTCTTCCTGCCTCAGTCTCCCAAGTGCCGGGATTACACACACGTGCCACCACACGTAGCTAGAGTTATTTTTTAATGAGTACAGATTTTCAGGTTGGTAAGAGGAAAACATTCTAGAGGGGAATGGTGGTGATGGCTGTACCACATGTCTTAATGCCAGTGAGCTGTACACTAAAAACAAAACAAAGATTAAAGTTTTAGCTTTTATGTAATGTATATTTTTACCACAATAAAAAATACATAGGAATGAGGATATAGCTCAGTGGCAGAGTAACTAGCACAGACAAGGCCTTGGGTTCAATTCTTGACATTGCTAAAATATTTTGGGATGGCAAGGAAACATAAAAAGAATTAAGATATGTTACGTACTTATACCAACTGCCCATGATGAATGTAGTCATTGTGTACTGCACTGTGAACACGGCCTAATAAAAATTGCCCAGCATGGTGGTGCATGCCTGTAATCCCAGCACTTGGGAGGCTGAAGCAGGAGGATAAGGATGTGTTCAGAATAAATGAGAAAGTAAATAGTATCTGAGTGATATTTGTGCCATGGAGATAGAATTATGAAACTGAATATCTGGAAATATTTCCATGATTATGGAATTCTGGTGTCAAAAATAGTATGCATCATCTATAAAAACTTTGACATCTGTACGTTTTTCTAAAACTTGGTAAGAGTATTTTGAGCTTCTTAAATCTTCTATTTTAAGAGTTTCAGTGTTTTTCATTGTTTTATCTTTTTGTTTGTTTGTTTTTCCTCTGCCATGCTGGGAATCAAACCCAGAACTTCTCTTATGCTAGGCAAGTGCTCTACCACTGAGCTGCAGGTTCAGCCCTCAAGGAGTTCTTAACATTTCAAAGTCCTCCAGCGGTTTCCCTCGCAGGTAGAGTGAAATCATTACCCTTCATAAGGCCCATTGGATTGGTTTTGAATCCACACTACAGAAACACCACACTTTTTAATTAGTTGCAAGAACCAACTGATTAACATTGGGACTTATTTAAGTTTACTAGTTGAATCTGAACAAAGTTTTACATAACTGATGGATACCATTAAAACACTAGGTATTGTGTTTTAGAAAGTTTAGCCAGTGGTACAATTCTTCTATTTGAGTCTATCTTTGCAGGAACTCTTTTTCTATGCTGTCTATTAGAAACCAAGTGTGAGGGCTGTGGTATAGCTGAGGGTAAAGCCCCTGCCGAGTGTAAGCATGGCCCTGGGTTTGATCTCCAGGACCAGGCATGTGTTCACGCGCACACACATACACACTCCATTCCAAGTGTCAGGGGTGGCTACATGAGTTAAATATATGTAGCAGGGTGTGCATATCTTAGTTCTGTCTGTTGAATGAGCCTAGAATCAACGAGACCTCAACAGCAATGAGCATACCCAGCGTTTAGATCTTGGTTTCAAAAATGCCATTCTCCAATAAAAGGAACCAGGACTCAGAGAAATGGCTGATTCCAGGCTGCAGCAGGGAAAATACAAGGTGAGACTGGAGCAACTTATAGTATCGGAGAGTAAGAAATTGCATACACACAGAAAGGGGCAGCACGTCAAGGGGACACTGGAGTGAATCTAGAACAAAAGTGAGGTGCGTGGCACACACCTTAGTCTCAGCTACTCTTAGAGACTGAGGTAGAGGATCATTCGAGCCCAGGAGTTCTAGGCCAGGCTGGGCATCAAAGAAAGAGCCATCTAAAAATAAGTAAATAAAATAAATCAGATCACAATGGCCAAAGCTGGAAATTTTTTCAGAAAAAAAAAATGTGGTAACGGATTATAACCCAAATTATTGAATACATACTTGAGTCAATGCTGATATAAATAACTGATTAAAGATAAATGGGAGGGGTTGGGGATTTAGCTCAGTGGTAGAACATTTGCCTAGTAAGGTACAAGGCCCTGAGTTCGATCTCCAACACCCCTCAATCAATCAGTTAATCAATCAATCAATGGGTGAGAATAGACAAATCTTCATAGAATTCCAACCAATGTCTGCAGCTATGACCTTCCCTGAGGCACAGCTTAATTCCCAGCCCCTTTCCTTGTTCTATGAGGTGGGCTAGGCATAGTGACTTCTTCCAAAAACCAGAATAAGGAAAGAAAGAAACAGCAACTTTGCTGCAGTGAGAAACCTGACAAACACTGATTTAACCCTGTGACTAAGGGTGTCGCACATGCCATTAGGTGGCCATCATGCACTCGCTTGGTAGGATACAACGCAAAGGGCACTTTACCACTTTACCTCGATGGTATTCTCTAAAAACACACACACGATCCCAGTCCACTTATGACAAAACCATCCGACAAACACAGAGTCAAGGAATTTTACAGGCTACTTGGCTAGTAATACTGAAGACTGTCAAGGTCGTGAGAAACAAGGAAAGACTGAGAAACTGTCAGACCAGAGAAGACTGCGAAGTGGTGACAAAGCCAACCTGAAACCTGGGTAGGCTCCTGGTCAAAGAAAAAAAAAAAGAGGACATTAATGGGAAAAATTGGAGAAATCCAAGTAAGCCTGGGCTTTTGTTCCAACAATAATGCACCAGTGTCAGCTTCTTATATTTGACCAAAGTGCCAGTCATAACAATGGGAAAAAACTAGGCGAGCAGTATACGAGACTTTACTCCCTCCAGTGTTTTGTTAATCTAAAATTATTAAAAAAAAAATGTTACTTTGAAAATATTATCAAAATAAATTAAGGACCAAACTTGAAAATCACTACACCACAAAATATTAAACCAAGATCTTTATGAAACTGAAACTTTGACTATTACAACATCCTTGATTTTTTTTTTTTTTTTTGAGACAAGGTCTCACTACAGTTTGGGCTGGCCTCAAACTCACTATACAGCTCAGGGTGCCCTCAAATTCAGTGATTCTCCTGCCTCAGCCTCCTGAGTACTGGGATTACAGGGATCCACTACAACTCCCACTAATATCTCTGAAAATTCACATTATCAATAACTGCATGAAGAGCAAAAGATACTTTTTAGTTAATGGATAAAATGGATTTTTTTTCTTGTATTTTTGAGACAGGGTCTTGCTATGTAGTTCAGGCTAGATTTGAGCTCACTATGTAGTCCAAGGTGGCCTTGAACTCATGGCAATCCTCCTGCCTCAGCCTCCCAAGTGCTGGGATTACAAGGGTGCACCACCATGCCTAGCAAGTTATTTTTAAAATATTATTTATTATGGGGCTGGGGATTTAGCTCGGTGGTTAGAGTCTTGCCTCACAAGCAAAAGGCCCTGAGTTCGATCCCCAGCACCAAAAAAAAAAAAAAAAAAGAAAAATTCATTCTTGTTTAAAATGTCTGCTTTATTGTATATTCTATAATGTACTTGATACATTAACACTGCAATATGTCTTATTCATAGATAAAAACATACATATGTTTGGTGTACATCCTCAAACATTTTTATAGGACTATGGGGCTAAATATAGTTTGTCTAGGAACTGTGGATATAGCTCAATGGTAAAGCACATACTTAGCTTGAGTGAAACCCTAGGTTTAATCCCTAGCACTAAATCAATCCACCCATCAAAGTTGAGTGGTTTAAGGACATTAACAAGATGGCACAACCAAAGCCGAGCGAGAACGTCTGTGCCCATGTCAGGCTCTCTTGCCTGTGGTGCTGGGCATGGAAGTCAGGGTTATAGGGTAGTTCCTTCACAATAGGCTCGCCAATCAAAACTACTCCAGGTCCTTTTGTCTCCAACAAAGAATTGGATGAGACAAGCAATAACAGTGCCAAAAAGTTTATTTGAAAAATGTGGGTAATGGATGTGGGAAAAATGAGCTCTGTATAGTGAATTTAGGCGGAACAAAGAAAAAGAAGGGTAAAAAATAAAAGTACACCATGCATGGTACGAGCTACCGCGCAGACTCACACACTATATAGCGGCTTTCCATGATGACTGGTCTTGTTTTATGTAGCCCATGTCTTCATGTGAGTTTGGGAGAGGTCCTACATACCAGGTCCTCATGTTGCCCTGAGATCCAGCAATTGACAGGTCCCACCCATCTCCCCAGCCAGCTTTGCCACGCCCTATCTCCTCTAACACCAGGGCCCTGTACATGCTAGGAAGGCGCTCTGTCTTTGAGCTAGAGCCCCAGCCCCCGCCTGCTAGCTCAGTGATGATGTTTAAGTCATTAACTCATTTTTTTCTTGGCCATGAAATGAGGATAGTGATATTATCTTCAACTCTGGCTTCCTATGCTGCCCAAGATCATGAATGTGAAAGACTTCACAAACAGTAAGTGCCCCATACAGGCGGGCAGGTATTCAGACTAACAGAAGTGAGGTATCTATGGAACCGGCGCCCAAAACTGAAATCCAAGGTTAGAACAGGCACAAAGTGAAGAATTGATGCCACACAGGGGCTTTAAAATATTGCTCCCAAGTCCTTCTCCAGGCATTCCAGGTGGCTGGAGTGAGGCCTGGCATCCTTCAGGTTAGTTGGGGCCTTACCAATGGTAGGGCTTCCAATTTTAGCTTTGACTTCAAAACTTTAATCAATTCATTTTGGAGCATTGGAGGCTGGGGAATGTCTGCACTAACCAAACTTGAGAAAAATGACTTAGGAACTAGTAACACACCTCTCCATTCTGAGCACAACGCATTTACCATGAAGATGTACACTTGGCCTCTAAGTCAAGCAGCTCTTTCCTTGTGAGAATTAGAATTCAGAGTTGAGATCTTCATTGAGCTGGATATTTTGCTCTACTTCCAGAACAACTTGCCACACAAATCAGAATTGCTCGGTGGGCTAGAAGGAGTGCAGAGTCCCCAGTGACTACCTTTTTCTGTTGCCATGACAATACTCTCTTTTCTCCATATCATCCAGTCTTCACTGTGGGTGACAATCTAGGGACAAAACTTCTTCAAAGATGGTGCCTTCTCCTCCGGACATCTAGAGAGGCATGCTAATCTCATCAGAAGTTGTATTAAACTCACAGCAGGGCCCTTTATTCTGAAATGACTTCGACCCGTGGGCTTGTAGGGCTGAATTTCAATAGTTTCAATCTCAGAAGCGATTGCTGTTGTAGTGATTGTTCTAAAAATAATAATAATAATTAAAAAAAATGCTTAGAAAGTGTTGTTGTCCTCATTTGGGCGTCACAGCCTCTCTTGACCTTCCCCTCCAGATGTGTCCTATCGGAATCTCAGAGCCTTTCTGCGGACTGTTTGTGTCCCCTCCACAGTGAGGAAGGCATGGTCTGGTCTGTGTATACTCAGGCCCTTCTGTTTCCCTCCTCACTGCTCTTTGGAGATTTGAGCCTGAAGCCCATGGCTGAGCCTTCCTGCCCAGCCACTTCTTGTGTAAACAAAAACAGCTCATTCAGCTCCAAACAAAAAAACACAAACATCTCCTTCTGTTAGCACAGTGATACCATTCATTCCTCTCCGAAGAACACTTTATATATCCCCACAAGAAACTGGATACTCTGATCTATAGTGATTAAGATTCTTATCACATAAGGTGCTGAACAAAATTTACACTCATTAAAAAAATAAAAAGTTGTTGGTGCCCCACGAAACATAAGCTTCTCTTTCATCTAAATGTTTTGAAAAGAAAACCCACAGAAGTTATGGATTCCACTGTCAGAAGGAGCCTCCTTTGATAGAGGAATGTTTTTAATTATTTGAATACTTTCACAGCAAGAGCTCACGGTGGGACGGTTTCTAAAAGTAGTACAGGAGCCACACCGCAGGTAACCATGTAACTTTGTCAAAGCCATTGATTAAATGACCTGGCATGAGGTAAAGCACCAGTGTGAGCCAGAGTGCTCAACCCACAGAGGAACAACAGTGCTCAGTATTGGCAGCCACTTGTTTGCTGCACACTGTTTGCCTCCGCTTCTGAGTAATTTGAAGCATTACTATATCCTCTTCCATCTCAGATTTCCGGGGATGCGGGAATCCAGCCACATAATCCAGCCATGAATCTCTGCTGGGCTTTAAAAAACCAGTTAAAGGATAATATCGAAGACAAAAGAATATTTTCCAATCCATTATCAATTAGGAATAGCCTTGAGAATCCATGAAAATACAATTCACTATTTCCTCCTTTCCTGGAAAAAACATTTTCACATATGCAGAGATAACTATTATTTCAGGAATCTTTTTTTGACTGCTCTTATTAAAAATTAAGCACTGAAAAGGCCTGAAATAAGATCGAAGTTGAACTGGCCAAAAGACTTAAGCATTCCTTTTAAATTAGACACCAGATAAGAACACACATAATTCTCTCTCCTTTTTTCCTTTCCTCCTGTTTTTTTAATTCCCTTTTTGTCAAAAATACTTAGCACCTACTATGTGCAAACATTATGTTAAACGCTTGGGTACAAAGATAAGTAAGAAGCGGTTCTTGCATTCAAATCACAGTCTATGGAGAAACACGTCATCCTCTCATTCTTCACTGCCAGCCACCGAGTCACTGTGTGTGCGCCCAGCACTGCGATTCCGATAAAACCCTGTTTCTTAGGAATGTAAGTGCATGCATGTGCTGCCTGGGTCGAAAATAAGAGATGCCGAATGTTCATGTTGTCAGTCTCTGCAGTTGTCTGAGTATTTGAAATATATAATGATACTAATTAAAAATAAAAGTGTTCTATCTGGATTGATCCACTGTCTAGATTTTTTTTTTTTTTTAATAATAGGAATCGAACTGAGGACTTCTAGCTACATCTCCAGCCCGGCTGGCTTCGAACTCGCAGCTGCTTCACTTTGGCCGCTCACATAGTTGAGGTTACAGGCATGTGCCACCGTGCCCGGCTTGCCGTCTAGATCGGAAGTTAAACGTAACACGGCACTCACAAGACACGAGGAGGTGTGGCTGGACTGCAGCTCAGTTCATGTCACGTCTGTGTTCATGCCAGAGACAAAAAACTGCAAAATAGATGATTTCCACACCGTAGGTTTAGAAATATTTCCACCACAATGTAACTTTCTTTTCTAAAAGATGCTCTTTGCCTGTTAGAATTCTTGTATCTGCCTATGAAAACTTGAAAAAACATTATTTTCTAACTCTTCTGAATGGAGATTGTCAGTGGTTTTTGAACCATTTGTCAAAATATAAAAAGAGGGCTGCGGGCGTAGCTCAGTGGTGGAGCCTATGCTCAGCAGATGTGAGACTCTGGGCTGGAGCCCAGCGGGGCAGAGCTGCCCAGCATGCGCAAGGCCCCGGTTCCGGTTCCGTGGCAGGACTAGGAAAAACTAACACCAAAATAAAAACCAGAAGGGCTGAGGATGTAGCTAGTGGTAGAGCCCCTCTGGATTCATTCCCTAGTACCACGCACACAAAGATCAGGTCTAGAAACAAGCAGAATGTAGCAGCAGACCCTTCAAGAAGCTGTTAAACCAAGATTTTGTTTATTTATTTATTTTTAGCTGGGGATCAAACTCAGGGCCTTGTGCTTGCAAGGGAAGCACTTTACCACTGAGCTAAATCCCCAGCCTAAACCAAGATTTTAAAACCTCACAAAATATTTCACATCTCAGTAAAGTAATAAAAAGTTTAACAATAAATGTTAAAATGGATGTAATAATTATTATTAATTATTAGATACTAAAATACTTAGGGGGGAGCAGAGAAATTTTGTTGTCTTAATAGTAGAGTATACGTTGAAAGGCAGGGTTAAAAAAAAGAAAGTAAAAAAAGGAGAGACAATAGTAAAGATAGCAGAAATTAATAAGGAGAAAAGTTCTATTAAAGGGGCTCAACAACATCAAAAGTTAACTATTTGAAGACAATAAAATTTCCAGCTCTCTGGCAAGACTAACCACACAAACAAGATCAGGTATTCATACACAGTTTTTTTGGTTTGTTTTTGGCTTTTTGATTCAGGGTCTTGCTATGCAGTTCAGACTGGCCTTGAACTCACTATGTAGCTCAGGGTGGCCTCGAACTCAAGACAATCCTCCTGCCTCAGCCTCCTGAATGCTGGGATTACAGGTGTGTGCCACCACACCTGCTAGGTATTCATAAACAGTATTAGGAATAGCATAAGAGACATAACAATAGTTGTGGAAGAAATAAAAAATACCATTTAATAATGTTATGTACAAGCTGGGGATTTAGCTAAGTGGTTAGAGTGCTTGCCTAGCAAGCACAAGGCCCCAAATTCAATCCCCAGTACCAAAAAAAAAAAAAACCAAAAAACGTTATGTACAAATTTTACATTGATAAATTTCAAAATCATAAGTGAGACATGTAAATGACCAAGAATGTGTAAATTAACAAAACTGACTCAGGAGAAACAGAAAATCGTAACAATTTCATTTGAAGGTTGGGTGTGGTGGCACACATCTGGAATTCCAGCACTCAGGAGGCTGAGGCAGGAGGATTGCCATAAATTCAAGGCCATCCTGGGCTACACAGCGAGTTCAAGGCCAGCCTGGACTACACAGCAAGACCCTGTCTCAAACAAGACAAAACAACAAGTTCAGGATTAGGTAATTCTAAATTTTACAATATCTTCAGATTATACCTAGAGAGACTATTTTCAAATCCCTGCTATAACCCTAGTTGAAGAAAAGTATAAGGTAACTGTGAACACAGATGCAAAAATCTTAAAGAAACGGTATTTAGTAATGTATAAAAAATATAATATGATCAAGTTAGATGTATTCTAATCATGTTAAATTTAGCTCAATATTTAAAAATCAACTAATTCGACAATTTGAAAGAAGAAAACATTATTGTCTTAGTAAATGCAGAAAAAGAATTCAATGAAATCCAATTACATTTGTAATTATAGAACAAATTCTTCTATGACTAGCAGAAAACTTCCTTAATCTGTTAAGGTGTGTACTCACACACACAGGAAATGTTAGAATTAATAATGTAAAGCAAATCCTGTAAAAATTATGAAAAAGATCAACAATGCTCATTAGCAACACCGTTTTGAAGGTCTTAGCCAACATATTAGATTTAAAAAAAATTTAATAGAGTTAGAAAGGAGAAAACAAAGCCTCCATTTAGAGATGAGATAACTGTTCACACAGACAACCCAAAGGAACTTACACATTATTAGAACAAGATTAACAAAATTCCTGAACACCCAATCAGTATGCCAAGCCAATTTCCTTTTTCTTTACCAGTTACAATAAGTCAGAACATTCACATAAAAGTACCATTAACACTAACAATGAAAACTGTGAAACACATACGAGTAAGTCCAACAAAAGAAGTAAAAGACTTCTATGTAAAAATCATACATTTTAAAGAATACATTTAAACAAAACTTCTTTAATAATAAAGATATTTACTGAAAAAGAGTCAATATTTAAAGACAACCCCCATCAGATTTATATATTCAATCCAAATGGAATCGAAATATCAAAGATTTATTATGAAACTTGAAATATGATTCTAAATTTATAAGGAAGACCAAAGAGCTAATGTACCTAAGACATGCATGTAAAATAAAAGGGGCAGAATTTGCCATATAAAATATCAACTGTTACGGTTTGTGCCTAAATGTCCCTGCAAAGCCTCATGTGGTCATAGGTGGGACTTCTTCAAAGGTGACTGAATCTAGAGTGTGTGATGCTGGGATTAAGGGCGTGTAATCACCAAATCAATCCACTGATTAGCTTGCCACCACCCTAATGCCAGCAGCCTGGATAAAATATAAGTGGCAGAGAGAAGCTGCTTAGGCCCCTTTTTGCTTCTCTTGCTTGCCTTGCTGCCTTCTGCCTGTCTGCCTGCCACCCTGCCTTGGATCCAGCTGATTGTGGACTGAAGCCTCTATAAACTGTGAGCCAAATAAACCTTTCCTCCCCTAACTTTGGGTGTCCGGTATTTTGTCTCAGCAATGAGAGAAAAGTAACAAAGACATCAACTTATACTACAAAACTGTAGTAATTCAAACAACATAGTACTGGTGACCAGCTAAAGACTCGGCATACACAGAACACTGGGAAGACCATTTAATCAAAGGTCTTGAAACAATTACTTATATGGAAAAAAGTGAAAATGGACATCTACCTCACCTTATTCAAGATAGACTGAGGGATTTATTAATATAGATTAAGGAATTTAAACATGAAAGGCAAGGGGTTGGGGATTTAGCTCAGTGGTTAAGAGTGCTTGCCTGGCAAGCACAAGTCCCTGAGTTCGATCCCCGGCACCAGCAAAATAAAAATAAATAAATAAAAAATAAAACTAGCTCTTGGGCTGGGGATTTAGCTCAGTGATTAGAGTGCTTGCCTGGCAAGCACAAGGGCCTGAGTTTGATCCCCAGCATCAGAAAAAAAACAAAACAAAACAAAAACAACAACAACAAAAACATGAAAGGCAAAACTTTAAAACTTATAGTAAAAAATACAGTACCTTAAAGTAGAGACAGATTTCTCAAGAAAGATATACAAAGCCTCTGAAGAAAACAGGGAAAAATATTGTAGTATGTATTAAAGTTTTTTTTCCCCCTTTTAAAATATTTTGTGGTACTGGGGCTGGAACCCCAGAATGCTGCCTTCCCAGTGAGCTCTATTCCTAGTTCCCTGCCACTGTTTTTCTGAGAGAGGGTCTTGCTAAATTGACTTGGCCAGACTCAAACTTGTGATCTTCCTGCCTCAGCCTCCCTCAGTGCTAGGACTGCAGGGGTGTGCCACCATACCTGGTTAAATTAAAATTCCTGAGAGCCAAAAGTTCTCAAGAGTTAGAAAGCCATTCATTTGGAAAAGGTTTTTAGAAGTTATACAATAAACGAATTGTTTCTGTCCTATATTGTCATGAACTACCCCCAAACTTGCTGCCTAAAAACAGCAATTATTTTATTGCCCAGCATTGGAGGGCAGGAATTCGGGCTGAGATCAAATGGCCAGTTCTCCTGTTTTCTGAGGAACAGTGAGGTTTCCACACACCCAGCGGGGGCTGTGACTTCTACCCAATGTCAAAAGCTGAGGGGCTGGCAGGCCAGCATCTCCCGGCTGCCTTCCTCCCCACATGACCCTCCTCCTGTTGAGTCTCCCCTTCTCCACTCGGCCTCTCTCTCCAGCAGGGCAGCCGGCAATCGGCCCATCACAAGAGGGAGCGAGGGAGACTCGAGACCTCTGAGATCGCAGCCCAGGGCCCAACAGTGACCCTTATGCTGCATTCTACCAGGGGGCCCAAGAAGAGGAGTGGGGACCCACCCTCCTGACAGAGGGTGATGTGCGCTGGGGGATGGCGCAGTCTTGGCAGCTTTCTTGGCAGACGTTCTGTGTGCTGAGTTTTAACATCCAAAATACGTAAAGGACTCCTGTGAAAACCAGCAAAAAGACCAAAAAGGAAACAAAGAAAAGAAAAAGGGAAATGTACAAAAACACAGATATTCATAGATTCATAGAAGACATGAATGGCCCATGAATGTATGAAAAGATGTCCATTTTCATTATGAATTATGGGAAAATATTAAACCCACCAACGAGCAAAAATTTAAAATCAGACAAGTCCACATGTTGGTGGAAAATGTTACATAAAGCTAGGAGGAATGTAAAATTATACCCTACTTTAGAAAAAAAATTGTGTTACCTGGTAAAGATAATATGCATAGATAAGCAATTCCTCTTGCCGGAAGTGGTGGTGCATACCTGTAATTCCAGCACTCAAGAGGCTGAGGCAGGAGGCTCAACATGACAGTTTGAGGCTAACCTGGACTAGATAGTGAATTCAAGGTCATGTTAGACTACGTAACAAGACCCTATCTCAAAAAAAAAAAAAAACAACCCCAGCAATTCCTCATTGAGATTCTTATGCATATGCCCTGAAGAACAGAAAAATAGTATTCTTAGGAATATTTGAGTACTAAAAACAACCTAAATATCAATCAACAATAGATTGGATAAATGAACTCTAGTAGATTCGTATCTTGGAATACCATAATGCAGTGAAAAGGAGCGATCCACAGCTAGACATGAATCTACAGGGATGAATCTTGAAAGCATGACACTAAGTGGGAAGAATCACAGAAGAGTAATTCAGTACAATTCCATATATACAAAAAAGTCATATACCACAGCGATATATGCACAACCATGATCATAGCAACACAATTTGTAATAGCTAAGTCTTGGAAAAAACTCAAATGCCCAACAACTAATAAATGGCTAAAGAAGATGTAGTTTTTCTACACAATGGAGTACTACTCTGCCAAAATAAAGGACAAACTAGGGACATTTGTAGGTAAATGGATGCACTTTGAGAACATCCTCTTAAGTGAAATAAATCAGACACTCACGAGTACACATTGAATTGTTTCTCTGAGATGAGAAACCATAAGTGTAAATAAGGACAAAGAGGTATACAAGACATTATGTAAAAGAAAGATAATATTCAAAAGAGAGGAGAACTAGAAAGGAAGAAGGGGGAAAAGAAGGAAAGGAAAAAGAAAAGGAGAAAGGGAAAAAATGGAAAAATGTAAATAAACCTGCTGTAAATAGGGAAGGGTGGGGAAGAAGAAGGGGGGGTGGAGAAGGGGGGAACAAAGATGTATCATGTACAGGTACAAAATAACCATGATGAATGTGATCATTATGTATACCATGTACCAATACATGTTCTTGGTTAAAAAAAAGTCACAAACAAACAAAACTAAATCATATATACTTGTATAGGCCTTACTATAAAGCAGGAAGTTTATAAAGGTTAACTCATTTAATCTTCAACAAGTGAGACACTGTTATTTTACATACAGGGAAACTGAGGCGTAAAGAAGTAATGAGCCTAAGGTCACGTAGCAAGTAAGTGGTCAAGCTGGTTTTTGAACCCCGGCAGGTGGGTATCGCTGTATCTTAGGGCTCAGCGCACAATCTTCTTGAGTGTTGCTTTCCTGGTTTCCAACCAACATTTCTCAAACTTTGTAAGTAAAGCACAGGACTTGAAGGCCCAGGTTTTCATACACTAGGTGCGCATGTGCACATACACAGGTATGCCCGGGGGACATGTGGACCCAGATTTCAGGACACCTGAACTGGATAGAGGGAGAGGAGGCAAGCAGACAAAGGACTGCAAAGACACTAATGTTCTCTCCCCCCCCTTCTCACCTGCTGAACTGCCCGTCTGCTAAGGACTGGGAAGTCTTCTAGAGGAACGTGAAGGCGCATTTCCCTTCTGCCTTAGGACTCATCAGAGCCAGAAAATGAAGGAAAGTTTTTTTTCTCCAATCACAATTATGGAAGCATTTTTTCCCATTTCTCTATGATCACTATTACGTAGGGAGAAATTGTCTCAAATGGCATACATTTGTTATATAAAAGATTGCAGGGGGTAGTCAAGGGAGGTGGCTATATGCACAAGGGGATTTAGCTTAATCCTAATTTTGTTCTTTTCAATTTTCTGTAATTATATGTTGCTGGGACTTGGATGGAATTAACTTAGAGAAGTTTTGCAGAAAATAAAGGACTGTAGTTGATGTTTTCCTCACCTTCCTGTTTGTCCCTACTTCATGTTAAATGACCTCTTACCAACACTCAGTGTCTGCACAACCAGGTCAACCCACAAGTGACCCAGGTGTGGAGGGAAAGTTAAGTATTGATATTAGCCGGGCACGGTGGCACATGCCTGCACTCCTAGCACTCGGGAGGCTGAGGCAGGGGGAATTGCTGAGAGTTCCAGGTCAACCTGGGCTATACAGTGAGTTCAAGGCCAGCCTGAGGTATATAGGGAAGACCCTGTAGCAAAAAACCAAAAACAAAACAAAACACAGAAAGTATTAATATTTAGAAAGTTACAAATTATTAATGCCCTTCTAATGGAATGAGAGATCTGGCTTGCTAAATATTAATCTATTTTTTAAAAAAAGATAACCGAGATTATGCTATAAAATCTATGCTAAAATAAACCAGGTTGGTCTGGTTAGTTTTTCTGCTCCAGTTTAGAGCTCCTGTGTTTATTAATCCTGGGAGAAGCAGCAGCTAGCTACGTCAAAACTTGGCAAATGAAAAACCCGTCACATCCAGGGTATCTGTTTTTATTTAGTGATGTTATATATTTTTATCCAGTACTGTTCTACTTCGTATATGACACTTTAGTACACGTGCAGTGTTTTGGATCATATCTGTGGTACAGAGGGTGATCACTTTAATTTATGGGTGATCCCAATTGTCGCTTCCCCCAAACAGCATGGAATTTTTCAATATCCTCAGAATAAATCCCTCCTCTGGAGCAGTAAACATAATATGACAGTGTGTCAGCCACGGATTTGTTTCAAGATTATTTACTTACAATCCAACAACAGTGCGGGCCCACAGACTGCCCTGTCAGCAAAAGCTGCATTGTTTGAAGTAGCTGGGAGAAACAGGGGAAGCAGCCAGGGTTTCAGAATCCAAAGAATGTCGTTTTCCCAAATACCTTAGGATTACAGGATGCTATAGAACTAATAAATTTGCTCCTTAAAATAGTCTGGAAGGGATCCTTAACTGTCCCTACATGTTTGAAAGTTAGGTTATTGATGGGGAGAGAGAATGCACTTCTGTCCCTTGGGCTCACATGTGAGTAGTCACTTTTCCCTTTTCTTTCTCTTATGATTATTTCTGAAGGAATGAAGTCCAGAGGTATAGATCGCCTTTTGGAAAACAAGTAAATAACCATGAAATGAAGAAGGATTATGTGTGAGAGGCCACTCAATGCAACTTTTAAACAGTCCACTTCTACCTGATTCTGACAACTTTTTTCCAGATGATGGACTAGGTGGTTTCATTTACCTCAGGGGTAAACTGGATTGCACCCTGTAGGTATGACCGCCTGGTAACACACCAACAAAATGAAACTGAACATTGTACAACTGGTTTACTGTTTACACATAGGCAGTAAACAAATCTGACCTATGTCCCCATTGTATTTTAAGCATTTTAAAGCACTTTCCCATCTGCAATCTCATTTTCTCACCACCAATCAGAGTAAAAAGTTCTGACTATCACCATTTCATAGATAAGGAAATCTAGGCCCAGCAGACGTATAAAAGTTACCTAAGATCACACTCGCATAGAGAGCGGAGAGAAAAGGAGGGGCAAAACCTGAGGTCTTATACGTTTAAGTGCAGTAAATCGGACACACAAGTTTAAATTCTGCATTGTTTCTCTGGTGTGAGAAACTGAAAGTGTAAATAAAGACTAAAATGTATTATATTGGGAAATGGGAACGGGAACAAGGGAGGGGGAAGGGGAAAGGAACAGAGAGACAAGAGAAATAAACGGAAGGAAAAAATGGAAACAAAGCTTTTGTAAATAAGGAGGCAGGAGGGGCGATGGGAGGGGAGGGGAATGTGAAAAAAGAAGCAATAAGATATATCATGTACAGGTACAAATCCCCTACGCTGAATGTTACACTATGTATATCTAAAATGTACCATTAAAAACAAACAAACAAACAAAAACCCAACTCGGGTCTCAGCTGGGGCTGGCGGCCTTTGCCTGTAGTCCCAGCTGCAGGAGGGCCGCCTGAGTCAAGGCCTTGGAGGCCTGCTAGGGCAACACAGCAAGACCCCATCTCGGAAAACAAAACGAAAAATCTCACTCGGGTCAGTGGTCGCAACCTCGGCTCTATCCATGATGGAGTTAAATGTGCAAATTCAAAATGTGAAAATAAGAGAAGTACGCACGACGAGTCTGGAGAGAGACCGGCCTCCATTACGGCGCCGCCGGCGGCAGGGAGCGGAGGGGCGCAGGCGCAGGCCGGTTCTCCGAGCGCATGCGCGCCTCGCGCGGGGCCGCCCCGGCGGCGCTCGGCAGCTGGACCGGAAGTTCATCCGAGCAGTGACTCCCGGCGGCGGGAGCGAGGTGCAGGGAGCCTGGACCGGATGGGCCACTGTTACTGGGGCCTTCCGATGGGGAGCCGTGTCCCAGCCACTCTCTCCTCCCTGAGGGACACTCCACACCTGCAGCTGGAAGGAAGACAGGTTTGATTTGGCTCGCAGTTTGTAGAGGTTTCGGGCGGGAAGCAGGGTGGAGCCGTGCTGCTCGGAGCATGGCGGCCAGGAAGCGGGTCGGGGGAGGCCTGAGGAGGGAGATCGGCCCTTCCGAGTCGCCCCCAGGCTCGTCCCCTTCCAGCCGGACGTCATCTCCTAAGGGTGGTCAGCTGTGAGCTCCCACGCGGGGTATCTAGTCACGACCTGTCAGAAGACACAAAGAGACTATTCACTGACACCAGCCTGCCGCCCTCGGGCGCTGAGCCGACTGCGGGTCTGACAAGCCGGAGGACCGAGGCTCTGAGAGGCCAGGCGCGGGTCGGCGAGCTGCCACGCGGGGCGCCAGCGCTCCCCAGCGGGGCGTCACCGCAGCCGTCAGCCGGCCACGCCCGGTGCTCGGGCCGCCGCAAGTTCTGTCTCCGTTGGGCAGGTGATGCCATCGTCCCTGTCACCCCTGTGGTAAGGTACGGGCCAGGGTACAGGGCACCGTGACAGTCACGCTTGGTATAATGGCTGTTCTGCTGCACGTTTCTCAAACTGCTCATCTTCTTTAGTATTAGTACATGTTCGCAATACATAATGAATACATTCATTGTGAGGGTTGGTACATGTATGTATCGTATTTTTGTCCTTTTTATTTCCTCTTCTCCTCTCTCCCTTCCCTCCTTTCCCTCCATGTGTATATCCCCTTCCCATCTGTAAAAGGTCTCCCTGTTTCCTCTGTGTTTCCTATCATCTATCTTTTATTTTTCTCTTTAAATTATACATACTTTGGGCTTCTCATATAAGAGAAACCACGCGATATTTAACCTTCTGGGTCTCATTCATTATGGTCTCAAGGTGCATCCATTTTCCTACAAATGACTCAGATCTATCCTTTTTTTTTTAGATCTATCTTTCTTTATGGCTGAGTAATACTCCATCGTGTAACTATGACACATTTTCTTTATTCAGTCCTTGAGACAGCTCATCTGGAATGGAGACCGAAATGGCCTCTGCTTGATTGCTTAGCACTCCACACCTTGTACTTTGAAGTCAGGCCCTTAAATGAAGACGTGGGAAGATTAGATTGGACAGAGTTGCCTGCTGTCTGAGTGGCACTGACTGCAGGTGCCCCACTGATAGAGGGGGACTAATAAAACCTACCTGTGGCCTTCTCTGAGATGTTAGGCAAGACAGTGTGTGTACACAGTGCTCTGTGAAACTCCAAGCGCCACAGGTACCAAGTGCTTCCTGGGAGCGAGGCACAGCATCCAACGCTCTGCGTGAAGTATTGGCCAACTTTTCCTCACCACAGGGAGACTCCCCTGCCAGGCTAACTTTAGAAGAAAAAAGGTTCTTCTTCTAAAGTTCTGAGGCTCACAGTTTCTGAGATTCAAAGTCCAGAGAGACCACAGAAAGGAGTGAGCAAGTGATTATGTCCAGAACCAGGAACAGAGGGAAGAGGGCACTCAGGCAACTCCTTTTTTTTTCTTCTATCTTTTTATCATTTTGGGGGGGGGTGCGGGGGATTGAACTCAGGGCCTTGTGCTTGCTAGGCAAGCACTCTACCACTCAGCTAAATCCCCAACCCCTCTTTTTTATCATTTTAAAAAAATTTTATTAGTCCATGTCTGCAGTACATAATGATCACATTCCTGTGTGGCGTTAGTACATGCACTTAACACATCTCAATTCTTTTTACCTCCCCTGCCCCTCCCTCTTCACCCTCCCTCCATCTCCTGACCTCCTTTCTGAGGACTCTGAGCTCTGCCCCCTGTGAGGGCCCCAAGGCCCCAAACCTCCCACTAGACCCTGCCCCTTAAAGGTTCTGCCATCTCCCAGTGAGCAGGTCTTCAAGTATATGAATCTTCAATGGCATATAATTAACCTGTACTCAACCCACAGCATATGAATTATCTCATTTAATCACCACTACAACTCTGTTATCTGTTACCCTTTTACTGTTTCATGAGACCATGAAGCTTAGTCTGATCCTGTTTGGGTTGTTTGTTTAGTTGGGTTTTTTGTTCGTTTTGTTTTGTTTTGTTGGTTTTCTGAGACAGGGTCTCACTATGTAGTTCAGACTGGCCTTGAACTCACAGTGATCCTCCTGCCTCAGCCTCCCAAGCGCTGGAATTACAGGCATGGGCCACCATGCCCAGGGTTAATCTAATCTTAGTCTGGTAAATTTCTCATATTAAATTTAAATTTATTTTTGCATGGTCTAGATTTATCTTTAACAAATCAGGAATTCTAGGGTATCTCTTCCCTTTTCCATGTTGCCTCATTCCTATCTGTTATCCTTGAACTATTTTTTCAAAACACCTTATGAACTCTCTGTACATAGAGGATGTGGGTAGCTTTAAAATGAACTAACTATGGACTGAGGCTCTGAGGTAGTAGGGCTGAGATCACTCTGGCAGGGAAACGTTTTGCATGAGGTATAACTGAAAACAATACTACAACCAAATGACCCCGTTTCTGTTCGAAGCTTTGTCCCATGCACGTCACTTGGGGCAAAAGAAACCCTGGTGAGTGCCATGTGGAGAAAAAACAAACATGGATTTCAGATAAGAATGATCCAGAAACCAAAGGAATTTGGAAAGGAGTCCGCAGATGCAAAGCAGTGAATGCAGAACATGAAGGAAACCAGGAGGCCACGAACTGCCCAGGGTTGTGGACCCACAAACTGCCCAGGGACATTTAACCGCCATCTAAGTGAAAGGGGGCTGGGGACTCAGTGGGGCAGCAGAGTGCAGCTGGCACCACAAAAAGAAGAAAAGGTCCTGCGGAAAACGAAAATCCTCTGTGGGCACGGTGGGCAGCCAACTCCGAAGGATGAGGCGACATGTTTCCCTTTCCTCCTCTGAGTCTCAGCAGGCAGCGGCTGTAATGTGATTACTTGATAAAGGGATTTCTGTTGCTGCTGCAGAGGAGACTGGCATGACCTATTGGTTTCCTTTGATGTTTTGTTTGCTGACACAACTGCTAAACTTTGAAATGCAGTAGAAGTCCAAATTAGTTCAGAAGCTTGTGTAAAAATGTGTATCAGTCATGGAACTGATTTTTACCCCAAATCCTCAGAACAAAATTTTTTCCAGTACCGGGGAACTACTTTCTGTGGTGGTGACAGATCACAGATGCCATGAGTTTCTGTGTTGAGGGGCATCAATGCTGATGGTGTCCTTCCTCACTTCTTTCTGTCAAAGCGACACTTGATTTGGGTGATCTGTGCTCCAGGAATTAAAGGGGAGAGAGCAGTCATTCTTTCATTGGATGCATTTCATTTTACTGTCAAGTTCAAAATGTGCTGAAGATGCCTTTGCCTCCCTTCGCCTTTCGTCATGTTACTAGATACTAAGGTGAAACCTGGGGGTCGTGCAGCCCAACAGATCAGGGCCAGCCACTTGGCCCAAAGTGCTGGCCAAGGTGCAGCAGTGGTGGCAGGCAGCGAAGGGGCTCGAATCAGCAGTCATGCTGGGGAGTACAGACGCAGAGCTTCAAGATCTGTCTTCAGGAGGCTGCCAGGAAACTTGGGCTTCTACAAAAAGGGGAATTAGGGCAGTGGCTGGAGTTTCGCAGAGCTGGCGGCATGGGTGATTCCAGTCAGGTCCTGGTCTGCTGTAGTTACCTCAGGATGGGCTCTGTGAGGTTCTGGAAGACCATTGCTACTTGAGGGCCACGCAGGCAGCATGGCCCCATCTCAGGGTGACTGCTCCTGCTGAGACAGTGACTGCACAGCGGGGCATCTGTGAGGTTCCGCTTTCCTTGGAACCTGAGGTGAGCGCAGGTTTAGGACAATGACAGGAGACCTCTAGACGCTGCTCCAGGGGCTCTGGAATAGGGCACTGGAAAAGCTGGCAATTGGATGTCCCTGTGTAATCACTGTTACCTTAGTGTCCCCAGCCTTTAAGGGGGAGAGTTAGGTAGGTAAGTTTATGGCTAATAAACCATGTATTACTAATTTTTAAGTGACACTCCTAAGTGATTAACATGCTAACCTTCACAGCTGAGCAGGGTTCTGACACAGTATTTTAAGATAATAAAGGAGACAGATAGAAAACGAAGGCAGAAGTGCCAAGCTTTATACTGCTTTTAGTTACCCATTGGATATCTGGAGGTCTAGCCTCTTAGTCTCTGTTACACTCGAAATCCCAAATGATGTATGGGGTGTGTGGGACTTGGTTGGGTAGATCTTTATTGTAGATCACACTCTACATTAAATCTCACTGCCATGTTTGCCAACGCATGTAAGATTCCACAGGATCCACTGATGTCCTTGTAAAGTCACAAAATAAGCACTATACGCTTTGAGGGGGAAAGAATCAAATTTGCTCAATGGTCAGTCATTTAAAACTATAGTAGAATCAGCAAATGTGCTATGAAACAAAGCAATTTCACTATTTAAAAAGAGAAAACACAGGATGGTAAGGACATTTCATGCTGCTTGTGTCCCTGGCTAGCATGGGTACTTGCTTTGGTAGAAGTGGAAATTTTTTAAAAAGCACAGATTTACAGGAAAAAGCTTCAATTAAGTAAGAGGAAATGGTATGAGACCTTAGCTTTAGCTGATATTCTGATGAAGAGGATTAGACTCGTCCACCCACAAATGCAGGAGGTCATTTTTAATTTTCTAAAGCTTAGCTGAGGTGGGCCAGAGTCTGGTCCATCATTATCTTAGCCCTAGTTTTGTAGCTCCGTTTGAATCCTCATGACTAGAGGCGCATAGTAGGAGTTCTTTTGCCTTGAGGGACAATTATAGTCATATGAGGGCCTGCTGATATCCAAGGTGACTGTAGGTTTAAGACAATGGAGACTTCTGGTCATAGTGTTCTTAGTCTGGAAGGGCAGTGAGATGGGCTAGGTAGATTTAGGGCTAATAGACACACACTTTCTAAAAATAACTAATGTGCAGAGCTGAGAAAGATTTGCCCAGAGTTTTATAAAGATGAAGGTCAAGCTTTGTTCTACTTTTAGTTACCCACTGGGTATATGCAGGACCAAGTGAAGAGTCATGGTCTTTAGCAGAAAACACGAGTTCCTGGCTGCCTCAGTAGAAAACACAAATCATGCTCTTGAGGAGTAACAGGTGAAGCGTCCAAGAATGTGTCTGTCACATCCCCGTGGTGGTCTCTGTGTCATGACTATGTCTCTTGCAGCCTTCTTCCAAATGTTTTCCCAGATGGCAGGGGACCACTCTGAAATCTCCTTTGCTGATGGGAATATCCTGGTGAAAGTTTTTGAGGAACTGTGAAATTCGGGCAATTTCTTTTATAAAACAGTCTGTCTTTGTAACTGAAAGGAATATTTCTTTATTCCTGGGGTTCATGAAAGGAGAAATCATGTAATCATGTAGCCCTTGGCTGGACACAGATCTGTTCCTGGGCTTGCCAGAAGGGCTTGGTTTGAGCCACTGGACTCGACTTCTTATTCCCATTCCGAGACCACCGGGACTGTAAAACTTCTGCTGCTGAGTCCACTTCTTGTAAAGGGCTTAAGAGTAAACAGTTTAGCTCGGTCACTGTTGGTTTTGGGGGTCCCCTCTCACAGCCCGGCACAGTGGTCCTGCTTGTGTAGGAGCAGTGTCAAGCATTTGCATTTTCTGGTCTGCATTTGGTGGAAAGTAAATAGGCAGCAATAAATCAGCTTTATTATGCATGTTTTCTGCCTTGGGTGGCACCTGGGATTTGCTGAATCTGCTGAATGCAACTTAAATTTTAAAAGGCCCCGGAGCCTCACCTTTTTCATGCCGTGCAAGCCAAATGGAAAACCAAATAATCAGCATAAGCAAGCTGCATGGGTCCTTTCTCTACTGCCCCCTCCTTCCAGCTGTTAACTCTTTGTGACAGAACTTAATTAACTTCGTGCCTCCTCTCAGACAATCAACAACCTATTTTGCATATTACCTGGGCCAGTGGTGGGGAACATAAGGCACACGTGTGCAGTGGGCTTGTTTGTTATCATTAAAAGCTCTAATGGGTTCACCATCACTGACCTAGGACATTGTGGTACCAAAAAAATTTAGTTGGAAGACACCCCAAAACAAATTAACAAAACCCACTCACAGCTGTTAATTTTTCAAGTATTCCATCAATGATCAGCCTCTTTTTATTGAAACAGGGTCTTGTTAGGTAGTTCAGGCTGGCCTTGAACTCACTATGTTGCCCAAACTGGCCTTGAACCTGGTGCAATTCTCCTGCCTCAGCTTCCTCCTGAGTGCTGGGATTACAGGCATGAGCTACCACGCACAGCTTCAGTTTTAACAGAATTTGAGAAGTGACTTTAAAGTAATGAAGCTCATTTGCACATGTATTGCACAGACTCACACTAATGCTAACTAAAGGCACTTGGCCCAGGCTGATTCCCACTAACTTGTACATGGAGTTGAAAGCAGAATTGAAGAATGTATGCAAATTCCAAGCATAGGGTGCTTTTTTCTCAATGACTTGTCCTACATTGGGACCCTGCCTTAGAGCCTACAAATTTCTGTTAAAACTTACTAGGCAAGACACTTACCGAGTTTAAGGAAAAAAAGTCAGTATCCCATCTTTCCAGTAATACTATGTTTTGGTAATCCCAACTTTTAGAGAAAGCTGCATGGTGTGTGTCATGAGCAAAGCGTCAGTGTTGAGGTCAAGGAGGCCACAGTCGGATCCCAGAGCCACTCTGGCTGTGTGCTGTTGAGGAGTCATCGTAGATGTCTCCTCAGCCTCATTTTTTCCCTCTGCAAAATGGCCAATGAATGCAAGGATTAAATGAGATGCCTAATGGTGCCCAAGCCAATGCTGGGCACACAGCAAAGTAAGTTTCCCTTTCCTTTTTAAGTCAGAGTTTAGATTGTGAACACAAAGTAACTCCCCACCAAGAGCTGCCTCTGACCCAGGGCACTGTTTTCCATGAAGAGGGTTCTTGGTGGCCCTTTGTTGTGACTGTTGATTGCACACATCTGGAAATGATGACAACCAGTTTGCTTTGAGCTCAGCTTGGCCCCAATGTAGCGCTATATAAGGCAGCTTCTATCCTTCAGTTTTCCCAACACATCATAGTTTGGCTTGAATTTGGGCAGCGGGATGGGTGTCAAAGGAAATGCACAAAGTCTGGGAGGAATTCAGATGCAACCAGCAATCACCCAGGCTGGCGTGGCCCCACTGGGGTCCTGTCCCCGGAGCTTTTATGGGTATTGTCTTGTTAGAAATGCTTTAGGGAGCTTATGATGTCTCCTTTGCTAATGTGTAAATGAGTCTAAGAGGCTAAGTGACTTTCCTAAGGTCACAAGACAATATCCTGTGTCTCAATATCTAGGGCTTAGAATATCCTGAGCTTTCTGACCTGGGAAGAGGCAGGTCAAGCTGGGCGTGATGGTGCATACCTGTAATCCCAAAATTTAGGAGGCTGAGGCAGGAGGATCACTATGAGGCCAGCCTGAACTACGTAGTGAGACCCTGTCTCTAAAAAACAAAAGAGGCAGGATGGAAGGATGTGCTGTGTTGGAAGATCAGTTCCCTGTAATGTCTGCCTGTGTCAGTCTACTTCGAGTTGACAGTCTGCAATAAATGCCCAGGGAAGCTGCCTTGGCCTGTAGGAACCCTGCGTCCAGGCCATCTGTCCAGTGTCAAAATGAACTGGGGCTGGTAGTGAGATATGGCTAATTAAATATACCACGTGAGCTGAGCTTTCCTAACTTTCGAGAGGCTCCAGTTCAACCCCCACTACCACAAAAACAAAATGCCTTGTAATCAGTATCTGATCACAGATTTAAAAGTGTGTAAAAGCATTCCTAGCATTATTTAATCTTTTGGGTTTTTCATTTGCTTGCTTGCTTTATTTTGGGTGCTGGGGATCGAACTCGGGGCCTTGTGCTTGTTAGGCAAGCTCTCTACCACTTCAGCCAAATCCCCAACCAACTTACTTGCTTTATCTTGACCATTCAGAATTGTCATGCATTAATTCAACAGGTATTAATGACTCTACCTAGAATTTTTCAGGCACTGTTCTAGATATTAGGGTCACAAAAACTTTTGTACAAAAACTTTCAAGTGCCATCTGTTGTTAACAGAGTAGTGATAAGTGGTTTTTTTTTTTTTGCAAAGTATGCTAAAAATAAAAGCTGCTTTTTTTCTGTTTACCTGTTTGAAGAAATACAGAGCCAATCTAATGGCAATTTCTTGCTGGACTTATTCGGTAATATTGTCTTTGTTTTCACTTTAAAATCTTCCATTTTTCTCCTGCTTCTTTGGTTTACAGGAGGTAATTTTGAGTCCCAAGACACCGTGTGTCATCTCCTCTCACTTCTCTCACTCCTCCTTCTGTCTGGATGAGGTCCATAGTCACGGGGGGGTGGTGGCTACCAGATTGTGGGTTTCAGTACAGCACTGATTGAGTGAAAAACAGAGCAAAAATGCTGCTAGGGTTACAAACAAAACACAGAAAAATCCAGAATACCAGAATGCAGTATTTCAGCTCTCTTTCCTCCAAATCAAAAGTGCAATGAATGACATTATGACCATTATTCAAGTGCAATTATGCCAAGTATGTCAAATTGAAACACTAAAAGTAAATCATACATTTGGATATTACATTTCATATTTGAGAACATGCCAGAAAAATTTTATTATGGCTGAGCATAATGTCAGGAGACAAACTTCTACAAATTTTATACATAAAATTTTCCATTTTATCTGTTTTCCATTTATGTCAATGTGAACACATGGTGTGACTTTTAATATTCTCTCTTCCTTCTCCTTTTCCACATTTAATGCCAAGTGATCAAACTCCACCCCTGTGCCCCAGCCCCAGTTCTGGGAATTGAACCCGGCCCCTTCGCACTGAGCTACATTATTTTTATTTTGAGACAGGGTCTCGATAAATTGCCCAGGCTAGTCTTGAATTTGTGATCTTTCTGCCCCAGCTTCCCAAAGTCCTGGGATTACAGGTATGCGGCACCACAGCTGGCTTCAATCTTGAGTGTCCAAAACCTGCCCCACAGGTAACTTGAGACCAAGAACGTCTTAGTTTAATTAGTATGGAAAAGGAGGAAAGAAGAACTTGCAAATCTATGAAAGGGTGCTACGGATGAGGTTCGGAAAGAAAAGCCGGTGCCGATGAATTACAGAAGACAGCTGTGGCTAGGGCACTTCTTGCCGGTAGTAGCCCCACCAGCCGAGGGGGCAGTGGATGGTCGCGTAGACAGCATCGCGGGTGTGCGGGGTCGGGGTCGGCGGCGCGTCCGGACCAGCATCGGGATGCAGGACCCACGTGAGCACGCCCAGGCGCAGGCGCGGTGGCCATGGTGACCGCGCCGCGTTCCAACGCAACCGCTACCAGGATGGCTTCCAGCTTCAAGAAGCCAAACGTGGCCTCCGCCGGCCAGAAGAGAAAAGTGGGCCCTAAGCCTGAACTCACTGAAGAGCAGAAGCAAGAAGTGCGGGAAGCGTTTGACCTCTTCGATGCCGATGGCAGCGGGACCATCGACGTGAAGGAGCTGAAAGTGGCCATGCGGGCGCTGGGCTTCGAGCCCAGGAAGGAAGAAATGAAGAAAATGATCGCAGAGGTGGACAAGGAGAGCACAGGAAAGATCAGCTTCAACGACTTCCTAGCAGTGATGACCCAAAAGATGGCCGAGAAGGACACCAGAGAAGAAATCCTGAAAGCTTTCAGACTCTTCGACGATGACGAGACTGGGAAGATCTCTTTCAAAAACCTCAAGCGCGTGGCCACCGAGCTGGGGGAGAACCTCACGGACGAGGAGCTGCAGGAGATGATCGACGAGGCCGACCGCGACGGCGACGGCGAGGTGAGCGAGGAGGAGTTCCTCAGGATCATGAAGAAGAGCAGCCTCTACTGATGCTCCGGCCCCGCCCTGGGTCTGTGCTCCCTCTTCCTTTCTGATTTGTCTGAGTTGATTTCCAAACCTCTAGATCAATTATATGTTTAAAGATGCCTGTAACCTGAGTTTTGTTTTGTGTTTTAGTTCTCAAGAGCAGACGTGGAGGTGCTTTAGGCTTAGGCCCCAAAGCTGGAGCCCATCCCCCCTTGCACTGGTGGACAGACATTAAAACGAACGCAGGACAGCTTCTTGGGACAAACAGAAATGTGGTTCCCTTGTTATTTCTTTGGTGGCATTAAATGATCCTTTTTTGTTTTTTCCCTTTTTAGGTTTTTTGAGACAGAGTTCTGCCTTAAACTCACTATGTAGCCCTGGTTGGCCTTGAATTTGGAGTCGTCCTCCTGCCTCAGCCTCCTGAGTGTTGGGATTACAGGAGTGCACCAGCATACCCTACCCATTAATGATCTTGCTTATGTATCATTCCTTAAATATGAGTCCCTGTTGAAGCAATGATAAGGTGGAATCTGCCAGTAGGTCACCCAACTACTGCTTTGTGAACAAGGGTTTGTTTTGTGCTGGGGATCGAACTCAGGGTCTTGCGCTTGCTAGGCAAGCACTCTAATCACTGAGCTAAGTCCCCAGCTGTGAACAAGGGTTTGAAGGAAAAGAGTGTGACCACTTAAGAGCTCACTGAGCTTGGGAAAGAATCTGTGCTAAAGTACATTCAGCTTGTCTCTGGGAGGTGGTGAGCTACAGTGCAGACCATCTCTCTGCCTTCATCACATGCGAATGGTTCTTCCCTTGAGGATTTTAATTATCTACGGAAGGTTATCGGGGGCCAGTATATAGATCTGGGCTACAGAACAAAAATAATATGTAACAGTGGTTCAAGCAAGCAAAATATATAAGGTCTTAGTTTAGGATATTGTTTTTAAAAATTTAGCATGTTTTAAGATAATTATCTGTTCTGAAAAGGTCAATGACTGTTTTAGTTAATAAGAATACTAGAACATCGCAGTATGCCTTCTTTGCTGTGTACTTACAAGCACTGTCTCCCTGCTGGTTCTCGGAACCTCTTGGTCCTTGATTTTTTCCCCTCTGATATATAGTTGATGTAAGAGTGTCTGGGCTATAAGTAGTTTCTATTTTTTTGTGCATGCTGGGGATGGAACCCAGCACTTCACTTATACCTGGCAAGTGCTCTACTCCTGATATAGATTTGTAACTTTTTTTTTTTTTTTTTTTGAGAAAGGATCTCGCTGTGTAGCCCAGGATGGCCTCAAACCCATAGTGAGTTCAGGGCTGGCCTGCACTACAAAGTGAGACCCTGCCTCAAAAAACCAAAAAAATAAAAAAATAAGTGTTCAAATTCTGGAAAATTTTTCACCTGCTTTGCCAGCTATTTCAGTAATCAGAGGGTAGTAGATGTAATAAGGAGAACTAGTACTCTGGTTTAATTCCCCATTAACAGGGACTCATTTGTCAAATCAGTACCGCTGGTGGAAGAGATGAGCTGTGAGAAAGGACCAGCTGAGGTAGCTGGCGCAGGGCAGGGAACTCACCCAGGCTGCAGCTGCCAACAGTTCAGGCTCCAGCTCGTCATGTGGACACAGGTGTGGCTGTGGGGGAGCAGAGGCAGCCTGGGCCAGCTTCTGTGGGCAGGGCCCGATGCGAGGACGAGCGATGCCTGTGGCATTCTAGGAAGCCAGTTCCTGGCATCCTGTCAGCCAGAGTCCTGGCACAAGGATCAACATTTGGATTGAGGCAGAAATACCAGCAACAAAGAGAGATGACAGAAACTGGGAGAAGGGGTCGGAACCTCAGCCAACTGGACGGGGCTCAGCACTGGCTCCCGGCCCAGCAGAGGACAGACTGTGAAAACCAGGACGCAGCCGGGAGCCCAGCGGTTGGGCTGGCCACACTGTGGGGCATAGTACTTACGAGGTGCTCTGAGGGCACAACCCCACCCAAAAAAGGGAAGAGGCGCCGGCATCCCTCCAGACCCCCTCACAGCTAACAGACCTGCTCAGAGCTCAGTCCACTCAGTGTGTCCTCCTGCTGCTCAGTGGCCCCTCCTCTGAGAATATAGCGGGTAGGAGGCCAACTAGAACAGGCTGAAACTGATAGTCGAATTTCAAGAAATGTTAATCACATGGTTGGGTCAGACATGTACCTGGTCTTTACAAAAAGCAGGGCACAAAAAACTCACAGAAAATTTGTGGACACCCTTATGAAGATGAGGAAATAGCTATAATAGTTGGGAAGAACTAAAAATGTCATGTTCCCTGGCTATCACAGATGATCCCAATAAATAATAAGAAGCAAAGAAACCTGTGTGACCTTGTAGTGTCCTCACGGTGACCTCCTGCTTTTTCATGGTATTGGAAACCATTGAGCCAATGATAAAAATATGACAGGGTTATATTAATATATTATCAAGAAAGATAATGCCCCAAATGAGCAGAGGATACTAAAGGGGTATCTCAGTTACGTTTACAATAAGAACATGCAGAAAAAGATAGGTACAAGTCTGTTTTTGGTAAGACAGAGTCTCTGTAGTCCAGGCTGTGAAGTCCCGACCCCCTGCCTCACCTTCCAAGTACTGGGGTCGCTGGTGTGTGCTATCACGACTGGCAAGGGACAGGTACAGTTCTTGAGATCATTGCAGGTTAGTTTCCACGAGAAGGCGATTCAGTCTGAGATTTGTATGCAGGAAATTAATTTGAATGTGCTTTTGGGCTCACACAGGTAAGCTGAGAGAGGTGCTGGGCTGGGACCAAGTAACACCGAAGGTCTCAGTGGACCCACGGGGACCTCTGAAGCTAGTGTGGCTGGCCCCACATGGATGTCTCAAAGTGGGACAGTGAAGTTGGGCCTTTAAAACTTCTCCTCGACTGACAGTAACTGGGGCATGAGCTGTGTCCAGAAGGGGTGTATTGCCTTGGGCAAGGTGGCCCTCTCCAGCCAAAGGCAATCTCAGTGAGGAAGAACCCAGCTACAGGCCGGCAGCTGTCACCCTCCCACAATATGGCAGAATGAGTGCTTCAATTCTAAGGTGCAGGGCGGGATGTGGGGTAAGGTAGGGCACGGTCCCTTCCATAGCTTCTGCTACAGTCCACTCCTTGTGCTACTTAGATCTGAAGGCTTTTTTTTTTTTGGTGCTGAGGATTGAACTCAGGGCTTTGTGCTTGCAAGACAAGCACTCTAACCACTGAGCTAAATCCCTAGCCCCTGAAGGTTTTCTTTAAATTCCTGGAGAAGTGAATTCAAGATTCTGGCAGACCTCTCTTCTCAAGAGAAATTTACAAAGCTAAAGGAACAAACTGCAGTCCCTGCCACAGTAGCTGGTCTCAAGGACACAACTGGTGCTTGCTATGGTTTGAATATAGGAGAGCCTCACGCACTCCCAGGCAGGGCGTCTGGAAGAGCCTCACACACTCCCGGGCAGGGTGTTTGGAAGATGACTGCATGATGAGGCATTATAGCTGGCTTGCCATTAGAAGTCAGGTCTGGTCAGAGGAAGGGGTCACAGGGGAGGGCGGAACCTGGAGGGTGTAGCTCCCTTCCCACCGCTCCCTTCGCTCTCTGCTTCCTGGCTGCCATGAGATAAGAAGTTATCCCTCCACCACGCTCCCCTGCCATGGAGCCAGTGGACTACAGAGGGACAACATGAGCCAAAATAAACCTCTCCTTCTTTCAGTTGTGGGTATTGTGTCCCAGTGACGAGAAAGTGACTAAAACAGCGCCCACACTTCCTCAACAATCCAGATTCCCTCACCCTCAGCTAGCACCTTTGCTGACACAGGCAGATTACCCGGCAGCATGGCCCAGACCCTCACCCCGAGAGGGCTCCGCCTCCAGCTAGCTTGCCCTTTTCATTCTGTGGTGTTGCATGTACCCCTTTGCCCTCAAGACTGGGTGAAGGGGGACCAAGAAACACTCACGTGTATACCTGGGTGCCAAAGCTCCTCTTCCCATACTCTTCTGGCAACTCTACGTCCTCCTGATGATCAGGACGGCCACAGATGGTGACTCCTTTCCTCAACTGCTGGAACCTACTGAGCTTGGGCCCACGTATAGTTTGAAATTTAATGAAGGTCTTGCTGTGCCTGCTGTGGAGGCGTCTGCCCCCGGGACCAAGATCCCTGAGTGCACAAAGTCCAAAGTTGTGGGGTGAGAAGTACGCATTACAGAATAGATGACTAGGAGTGCTGGTAAGAATTAATTCTACCCTGGACCTTAAAAAGATGCTACATCATATGATGGTCATTGATTTAAAGACCACTCTGCACCCTGGAGGACTGGCACCATGTCCTCACTGGTGATCACATTGGAACTGGGCCCTCCAAGGTTTCTTCATTGGGCTTTCCCAATTGTTCCATCAGGCTGAATGCATCAGTGTGTTATGGGGCTGGTGAACCTCACAGTCACAGGCCTAATTCACCTCCTTTAAAGTGAGTCTGCTGGTCCAATGTGATACTATGTGGGATCCTGTGACACTTGAATAGATCCTGAGATATGGTCTAGCTGAACTCTGCAGGCAGGAAAGGCAAACCCAGAACTAAAGTGGGTGTCAAGATGAACCACTGCTCTTTCCTGAATAGAAAGGCTCCAGTGAAGACTAACTTGGTGATGGCCATGGTGCCATGTATCTGTCATCCCACCTAATTGAGAGGCTGAAGCAGGAGGATCACAAGTTCAAGGCCGCTCAGGGCAACTTAGAGAGACCCTGTCTTAAAAAAATAAAAATATTACTTGACACCAAGAGGCACTGGACCCCTTGAGGGACTGCATGGTCCTGCTTTTAGCAGCAGCAATGACTGTATCTTCCTCGGTAAATAAGAGGACCTGAGTTAGGTTCATGCACAGACTCCCTGTCCACCACAGTGACAACTCCATTTGTTGCCTATTATGTCAACACTAGAGTAACCATAATCACTGCATACATTGTTGCTATTATTATTATTTTGCACACACCATTATCTGTTAGATCAATTAAGAATAAGAAAAATAATACTAGGCATGGTGTCACAGGCATGTAGTCTCAATACTCAGGAGGCTGAGGCAAGAGGATTGCTGTGAGTTTGAGGCCAGCCTGGGCTACATAGTGAGTTCAGAGCCAGCCTGGAATACATAGCAAGACTCTGTCTCAAAAAACCTGAAAACAAAAAAAGAAAAGCAAAGAAAAAGAAGATTTTATTTTACCCTTTCTATTCCTTTTTTAATGCCCCCTCTCCTTGTCAGTACTTGGGATTGAACATAGGGTCTCTGCACTGAGTTAAATCCACAGCCCTTTCATTTTCTGAGACACAGTTTTGCTAAGGTGCCCAAGCTGCACTCAAATTTATGATCTTCCTGCCTCGGCCTTCCAGAATGCTGGGATTACAGGTGTGCACCACTACACCTGGCTGAATGCTTTTGCTTATGTAGGCCCAAAATTTATGAGTTATATGATTTTCCCTCTCTTTTGAAGAGCTTTCTTTAACATTTTTCAGAAAGCAGATCCACTGGTGACAAATTCTCCAAATTCTGCTTATCTGAGAAAGTTGTTTTTTTTTTCTTTTTTAAGAAAGCCTTATAGCTTCAATTTTTTTTTGTACTAGGGATTGAAGCCAGGGTCTTGTGCATGCCTAGTAAAAACTCTACATTGAGCCGTATCTCCAGCTATATTACCCAGCTTTCCCATTGCTGAGATACAACACCCCACACCCACAATTTAAAGGAGAAGAGATTTAATTTGGCTCATAGTTCAGGGAATTTGGTCCATGGCATCTGGCTCCAAGGCAGGAAGAGCATGGTGGAAAGGTGTGGAGCAAAGCTGCTTAGTTCTTGGCAGCCAGGAAGCAGAACAGGGAACAGTGCCAGAAAGGAAGGGGCCAGGAACCAGATATAGCATCCAAGGTTATGACCCAGTGCACACCCAGACATACGTGGAAGGGCATCTCATTAATCTAGACAGCTCCCAAGCCAATCAAACCTACATGATTAAGCTGAATCACCATATTCCACCCCTTATCCCCAAACATTCTTTTGGCCTTGCCTACAGCCTTGCTGGTTGTACCCACAAGCCACTCCCTTAGCCTGGACTGTATGGAGCTTTCCTCAGCAGATGTTCCACACTCTTGGCATCTTCAGCTTCCTGGAATCTTGACTGCACCTCTGGCTTCATTCCCACAGCTTCGCAGATTGCCCTCTCAAGGGCTCCTTGCTAGCCTTCTAGGCCCTCCTTGAGATCTGGGTGGACATCCCCTTGACCTTGCAATTCTTGCATTCTGCATGAAAGTAAAACCAGCATCATGTAAACCAATGCCAAAGTCTGCTGTCAGTGCAAGCAGTGGTCAGGCCCCTTGGTCCATGGATGCAGTGGCCCTGAGTGTCTGGATGGCTGAGTATGATGAAATGAATCCCAGGGAGCCAGTTCCCTAGGAGGCCCTTCTCAAGCAGGGGTCCCAGGGACTCTCTTATCAAAGGAAAGTTTGACACTTTTGTACTCTTGAGCTTGCCATAGGTGGGATCTTACTGATTCCTGAGATGCCCTCAGGCATCTTTCTTCTTGTCCCTGTACAAAGTACTTGGTTTTCTTTTTCAATCTCTTTAGTAGCTACACCTCCTTTGGCTCCAACTTGTCTGATAAGTTTATAACTAAAGATGATATAAAGTGATATATGTGGCTTAATTTATTAAAATGAATTTACATTAAAGTATATAATATAGTACACAATCAATAGCACTTTATAGCGTTCACTGTCTGGGAGCATCTTATTTTATTATTATGTCCATTTTACAAAAGAGGAAACTGAGGCATGGAAAAGTTAAGCAACATATGAAAGGTTATATAGATAGTAAGTGGTAAAGGAAGGATCTGAGGCCAGTCAGGCAGAGTCCAGGGGCAAAACCAATATCCTATTTACTGCCCTAATTCTTTATTTAGTTGAATCAACTTGTCAACCTGTCTTGTCCAATGGATGTGTTCCCTTCCAAAGGTCATACACTTAACCAATGGAATCAGAACATTTTTAGAACTCTTATTTTGGAAACAACCTAAAAACCTCCAGCACATTCTTCTGAACATTCTCAAGATCCAAATCTTTCACCACTGAGACTGAGCTTAATTTTTTGAAACACTCTCAAGTTGTTTGTAGTCAAATCTGATGAACAGAAGGCTAGAAAAGCTGAATGTTATCATTTGTGGTTTCAAACAGTAAATGCTACTGAAATAATGGGCCTAATTTTTTTGAATGGTTTGTAAACTAGCTTTGAAGGTACTTCCAAAAGAGCAGCATCAGAAAAGCACTACCTGGCAACGGCATCATCACAATGCTCTAATCGCCAAGGCAACCCCATGTTCCAAAGTTATGTATCTCTGGTGATGTTATTTTTGAAGTTATATACTATACAGAGGCACCCTTTGCTATGTAAGAGAACTGTTACTACACTTTATTAAGAAATAAAAAGAGGTAGAGAGAAGCATCAATTAGGAGATTCTTGCACATTAAGTGTTGGGATAGCATAAAACTTCATGAGATGCCATTAGAAAGAAAAGATGCAGACTTTTCCATCTCAGGTAGAAGTAACAGAGTCACCTACTTCTTAGCAAGATAGACCTGAGTTGAAGTTCCCCACAGCCATTTTCTTGTTAGTCTTGGGAAAATTTACTTCTTTGGGTCTCAGTGTCTATTTTTTAATTTAATTTTTTTTTTTTTAGTTGTTTGAGACAGAGTCTCACTGTGTAGTCCAGGCTGGTCTTGCACTCACTACGTAGACCAGGTTGACCTCGAACTCATGACAATCCTCCTGCTTCAGCCTCCTGAGTGCTGGGATTACAGGTGTGTGCCACCACGCCCAGTCCTGGGTGTCTTTAACTGCAAACTAGGGAAAAGTATTTTATCTTGTCAGGATGATGTAAGAATTAGAAATAATTTATGTATAGTCATCTGACACATAATATATCAAAAGGAAGATATTAAAAATACCAACAGGTACCAAAGAAGAGTACTGAAAAGGTAGGTGAGTAAATAAGTACACTCTTTTCTCACATAAAGTATCCTCAGAAAAATATTTTTAAAAATAAATATGCCTGCTGATTGAACATTCATGGGATCTGATGGGGGGAAATATTTTTAAATTTTATGGCCCCTTAGCAAGGAGGGACTTGTAATTCGTATTGGCTTCCTGCTTGCCAGTGACCTCTTCTACCATCTGGAGCCTGTAAGCCTGAGGCCCAGGGACAAACCTGGCTTGCACAGATGCACTTGGCAACTCCATCAGGGCAGCTGCAGCCACACAGCGTGCCTGCGAGGGTCTTTAGAAGGTGTAATAAAAAACATAGGAAAGGCTGCTGTTGAATGCCATCCGAGGGAAATGCAGGCTCATAGAAATACGGCAGTGTGTCCTTGTCAACCTTGTTCACCCAGATCTGCTACCATGTGACTTCTGACTCTTCATCCAAGTCAAAATGACTGAAAGGTAAACATTGCAAATCAGTTTGGTGCATCAAGGTAGCCACGACAGTTCAACTCAAGATGCTCAGGAATCAGGACTCCAGAACTGCTTCAGAAAGTGGCGAGAACATGGGATAAGTGTGTTCGAATGGGGGATTAATGGCAATGTGTCTTACTGTAATAATTTAAACAAACCCTAAATATTCACAGTATTTTTGAGTACATGTTGTATTAATGTGAGGTTTTTGCCATCACAATGTTTTAAGAATTAGGTATCTATCTGTCACCTTTGCGTTTCACACTACTTATGGAGAGATGTTGATTACATTCACAGTTTTGGAGGTTCAAGGGCGCCAGCATTGCCTCAAATCTCAGCCGCATCTCATTATGGTAGACAGCAACGGTGGGCGTGTAGGAGTCAGCACGTTATTACATCTCTAACCAAGCAGAGAGAGAAAGAGAGATAGGAGCCCCACCTGCTAAAGGTCCCCACCTCTCCATCCTCACCCTGGGGCCCAAGCCTTTAACAGAGAAGCCTGTGGGGAGAGTCCATCCAAACCACAGCGAAAACCACAAGTCTGAAAAAGCGGGGATTTCACATAAAGATCCAGATTTCTGGCTTTTGGAAAACTGGATGTTCCTTCCACAGGGGCCCACATTCCTTCCTGACAACCATCAATACTCAGCCGGAGAAAAACTGCCTCTGGGGGCTGCAGACTGGACTGTGGAGGCCCCTCCCAGACTGGGGAGCCGAGGCTCCGCCAGGGACCCTGACCTCCGGCCAGCGGCGTTGGAAGACCGCCTCCAGGCGGCAGCACTGAGCGCATCATCTGAGCGCCGGGAGAGGGACCACATCCCTCGCAAGGAGACATCACCCCCTCCACTGCTGCCCATTTTCCGGGCGAGCCAGAGAAAAGGCTCACAAGCCAAGCCGGCGCGCCCTGCAGATGCGCGGTCTCTCCGGTGGGCAGAGCAAAGCCACTCCCTGTTCTTGCCGGGAAAACAGAAACACCACTGTCGGATGCTTCCGAGGCTGCCAGCAAAAGTCAGGCAACCTCCTGGACTATTCCGATACACTTCTTACCTTTTTAAGAAACAGCCAGGAGGAACAGGCAGGTACAGGGAGACAGGCCATTAGTACAAAACCAGTGGCGAAAACCAAGTAGAAAAAGCATCACTCTGCCATCCAAGCATCAATGCGGCTCATTGAATTCTCAGCTCAGCTTACTATTTGTCATCCCCGGAAACTCGTCTCGGCGGCACACTGACTCCTCTTCACTTCTAACGGAGGAGCTGCAGGCAGGCACCATTCATGGCCACAGAAAGCCACTTACTGTAGCTTAGCCTGCTTTCAATGCACACATCTCACCCCTGCACGACAATGCTGTTACCTGCTTTTCTGTCCCAGGGACTTTTCTCTGGACATTGAAAACAGAAATAATAATAAGGCCACTTCTACCTGCCTCATTCAGGAACAGGATTTTCAAACTCCCTTCTCAATACCCTGCAGCCCCTGACAGGGAGGGTGGGAATGGTTCCAGAAATGCGCGGCAGCACAATTGCCAAGAAGAAAGGAGATGTTGTTACCTAATAAAAATGCCATAAATACAGAATGATGAACTACCAGGGGAAATGAATCGATAGAAAAGGACACGTTGGAATGTGGGATGGTAAAACTCACTTAAACTCTGGGTGACCTTGAAGAAAGTCACAATAATCTATTTTTCTAGGTCCCCCCAACAGTGTGCTGAGCTAGTCTTCATATCTAGTGACCTGAAATTAGACCCTGTCTGGGTCTTCCTCCCTCCTCAGACAGCCCGGAGTCTCCAGGCTGCCCAATTTCTCTCTGTGCTTGGCACCCTTCAGGCAGCATCAACTAATGAGACAATTACTTCCAGGGGGCCATCTTGCATGGGGCCACTGGGGACAGAAGCGCCTGTCTGGTAATTCAGAACAGTGGCCAGCAGAGGGTCAGATCACCTGGGGTGATGTCCACTGAAAAAATGGTGTGACACTGAGTTCCTGGGCAGTTTGCTACAGCTGGTCCAGATTTTCCATGGGCTCACCTTTAAATTAAAAGAATTTCTGCACTTTCAAGAATTTGAAAACAAAGCCATGTGCAAGAATATGAGATCCACTCATATGCCCTTGCAAGAAATAGGTTGCATTCTTTTTTCCGCACTTAAAAAAAATACCTCCTCCCCCCTCAGAATGCCATATATGTAAATGATCCCAAATTAATCTTTAGCATGTGCCCATATTGTTTTGATTTACTGAACTTGAAAAATACTCCCATTGTTCTCTTTTAACAGCTTTTGGCAACTTTTTCAGGAATCGAAATATATTAGTAAAGTGAGTACAATTAGCAAGTCTAATTCAACAAACACTACAGGTACAAATACCCCCACGATACAAAAAGCATGATTATAGTAGATTTTATAATGCCATATAATGTTTCTTATTTAACTTTACTCTTAATCAGCAAAATACAGTGAAATCACATAGACACAAATTCAAAATAGTTATCAGAATAGGATTTTTACACATCTACACATGTTTTTGTATTTAAGGTAATTATGTGATGCAAGAGAAAGAGATGCATTAGATTCTGGTTCTCTGGTTCCCTACCTTAACATGTTTGTGATACTGGACACATTACTTCTCTGATCCTTATTTTATTTGAGGAGGGAGTGGGGGGTGCTGGGGATCAAACCCACAGCCTTGAGCATGCTGGGCAAGCGATCTAACACTGAACCACACTCCCAGCCTTAAAGAAAATCATAATGATCTATTTTTCCATAGAATGAGCTGGTGCTACTAGAGGGCTGAAATAATTCAGTGAGCTTCTATGAAAAATGTCCAGCAGGGTGGGCAACTGGTACACTATAAGATGTTCCATAAAGATAGAGCTCATTATTAGTAATGTTTTCAGATGATGGTGATTTAAAATACTTATATCAATTTATTAAAACTTTAGAAGGGGCTGGGGACTTAGCTCAGTGGTTAGAGCGCTTGTCTTGCAAGCACAAGGCCCTGAGTTCGATCCCTAGCACCCAAAAAAAAAAATTATTAAAACTTTAGAAATACAGTTGGCTGTCTGTATCCATAGACTCAACCGAGGATCAAAAAATATTTTTTAAAACATTGCACTTGTAGTATGTACAACCTTTTTTCTTTATTCCCTAAACACTACAGTATAACAAGCATTTACATAGCCTTTATATTGTATTAGGTCTTATAAGTCATCTACAGTATAGTTGGCCCTTAAACAATATGGGATCGAAGTGCATAGATTCACGTATACATGATTTTTTTTTTGAGATTTGCAACAATTTGAAAAGACGCATAGCCTGAAAATACTGAAAAAATTGAGAAAAGGTTAACTATGTCATAAGTGCATAAAATATATGTAGATAATAGTCCATTTTATCATTTTCTAATTAAAATACATACAAATCTATTACAAAAGCTACAATTTATTGAAACTTGTGCACATAAAGAGCTCATACATCGCACTATCTGCAGTCAAAAGAAATGTGAGCAAATGAAAGGTACGGGATTAAATCATAGCTGCATAAACTAACTGCAGAACATATTGTACTCCTGCAATCTTTCACAGCCATCTCTTGGTGGTATTGCTGCAAGCTTGAGTGTCGGAGCATACACTTGAAATGTCACTGTGTGACACTCATCATTTCCTCCCGAGAAGTTCACTGAACATCTCGAAAGCCAGGTGTGGAGGAGCACACCTGTAATCCTGCACATGGGAGGCTGAGGCAGGAGGATTGCCATCCTGGACTCCACAGTGAGTTCAAGGCCAGCCTGAACTACAGAGCAAGACCCTCTTTAAAAAAAAAAAAAAGGGATCTCAAAAAACAAAAAAATAAAAAGTGTTCTCTTGTGGTTCTTCAGTATTTTTCACCATATAATTCACACAACAAATAAAATATGTGTTAACCGATTGTTCATGTTGTGCTCACTTCAGCAGCACATATACCAATTGTTTATGTTATTGGCAAAGCTTCTGGTCAACAGAAGTCTCTTAGTAATTAAATTGGGGGGCAAGTCAAAAGTAATATGCAGCTTTCTGAGTGCACAAGGAGTCAGAGCCCCTAACGTGTGTGCTGTTCAAGGGTCAAATATATATGGAAAACGTACTTGGTTATGCACAAATACTAAGTTATTTTGTATAAGGGACTTGACCATCCTCATTTTGGCATCAAAGGATGACTACATTTGATTTTCAAATGTTTAAAATAAGAGAACTTTTGCAAAATGGGAGAGGACCAAGAGACGGGGGGATTTAAAAAGAAGTGAGATATGTTATGTACACGTACCAACTCCGCACGAGGAACGTGATCATTCTGTACTGCAAACATGCACCAACAAAAAATGAATAGCTTACCTTTAACACCAAAAATGTCAGTGGCTGTCTAATCATAAAAGTTAACAATGATTTAAATTGTAGGCATTATCTCTGTCTTTTAATAGCACATAGGCGAATCTTAACTGTGGTGGCTGGTTTCGTCTGTTTTTCTGAAGTGCAGACTGCCGTTTGAAGGATTGTCACTTGCATATTGTCACTGAACTCAGCAGTTGGATTTTTTCTATTTCCTTCAGTAGCATTCGCCCTTGCTACCAAAATTCAAGCAAATTCTAAAATCTCTCATAAATTATAAATACTATATACTGGCTAAATACTTCCTGTACTTATGTAAAAGACACATCAATCAGTCTCTATATGATGCTTCTCACTGTAAAAGCAGTTGATCTGGTTTAAGAACCAGGCAGTTTTATTGCATATCAAGTTTCTACAGTTCAGCCAAAAGTTTGAGGATAAAGACTTGCTACAAAAAGCCTTAAGTTATTCTCAACAATTTTCCCACTTAGCTGATATGCAGATGTGAAATGGTCAGTAGTACATTAGTGGTGTCTGCATATTGCTCGTGTAGAATATTAGAATAAGAGGTCTGCAGTTTAGAGAGGTGGAAGCTGGTGAAGTGCTGGAAATGTATCCAGAAATCTGAGGAAACCAATGGAGAGAGCTTATTCATATAATTATGCCAGGGAACATTTTGATTTTACACCTGAGGAATTAATTAAGTTACTTTATCAGGAGTGGGGTTAAGAGAACCCTAGCAGTGAGGGTTTATTTTAGGATTTCTTAATTGATCAATCAGTGAAGTTACCAGATCTCAGCTAGAAAAGGTTCTAAAACTTACAAGACTCAAGGTAACTGCCAAAGAGCTGTAATGATTTAATCATCTTTGAATAGTACCTCTCAATGAAGCTATATCATGAGGAATCAAAATCTGTATTTCAGGGCTGGGGATGAGGGTTAGTGGTAGAGCACTTGCTTCCTATATACAAGGCCCTTGGGTTAAATCTCTAGTACTGCAATTTTAAAAATGTGTATTTCTTTCATTGACCCTAATCATAGGAGGAACATCTGTCCTTATTTACCTGGGATTGAGGGTCACAAAAGAAAAGAAAAGAAAATATACAAACAATTCTGGCGGGTGCGTCCAGCTGCGGGACTGTCATTGCTAAACCCAGGACAGTCCCAAGCAAACTGGGATGGCTGGTCACCCTTCCCGGTGACCTCATCCATATCCTTAGAGTATCTGAATTAGCTCAGAATGCCGCCTGGCTTGCCCGGCTCAAGACTCTCACCACACTTCTTGCATTGCCTGCTGTTGCCAGCATCTAGCGATGACGACATGTGGAAGGAAAACGTCACTAATGGAAATATTTTGTGGGTCTCACATGCGGTACCTTGTGCGGCCGGCCCTAGAGGGATTCATCTCCTTCCAGGTCCACGTCAGTGCTGGGGTTGCCGAGCTCCACAGGGCAGAAAAGGATGGCTGGGAGGGACCTCGACCCGGGTGTCCGGCCTGGGCATCTGTTGTGATTTCAGGAAACATACACAAACAATTCTGTGTGAAAACGGGCCAGAGAGATAACGGCTCACCTGCCTGCCTTCCCTCACAAGTTAAATATGGCACGTGCCCTCACTCGAGGGTTTGCTTCTGCAAAGATTGACTGAGCGCTGACTCCAGGCCACACCCTGTGCTGGGTGCCAGGGCTTCGAGTATGTGTGAGAGAATGCTCTGCCCACGGGGACCTTCCACCAAGGAGGAGGGAGTGGTGTGTGGATTGGCCTCTGTATGGCACCGCTCTGCCCTGCTCCACGCGACCTCTGCGAGCCACACCACATCCCCGGGCTCCCTCCTCTGAGCGTGGCCGGCCTGGCCAGGAGCTGTGAGGCTCCTGGCCACTGCAATCCTCTCCGCCGAGGCTCCAGCACTCCCTGTGCTCCTGTGTCTCAGCGTTGATGGCCTAACTCCATCCACACCTGAAAATAGTCCCTTCATAAAATCATTTGCATAATTTTCTGGGTGTGCCTTCTGTTTCCTGTGCAGATCTTGAACGGTTCAAAAGGAAAATAGATATTAAAATGAAAGAAGAAGCAGGCCATGGTAGTACACACCTGTAATCCCAGCACTCGGGGGGGCTGAGGCAGGAGGATCCCAAGTTCTAGGTCAGCTTGGGCAACTTAGCAATTCAGCAAGACCCTGTCTCAAAAATAAAAAATCATAAAAGGGCTGGTAAGGTAGTTCGGTGACAAAGTTCTGGGTCCAATCCCCAGTACAGAGCGGGAGAGAGGGAGA